>JAAKBH010000309.1:600000-913357 GCA_019776075.1 Amaranthus palmeri
TATGATAAAATAAAAAAAAAAATTTAAAAAAAAACTTTCTTCGCTCTCACTATTATCTTTAATTATATTTATTTTTTTTTGGCATTATTCATATATAAATCAATTTATTTTAATCTTTACCTACAGGCTACAAGCTAAAACATAGTCTAATAAAATCATATTTTATCCATTTCCATGTAAATTTTTTTAAAACTAATTTTTTATAATTTTTAGTTATGTCCAATTATATATATACCAACATCTAAATTTTGCATTGACAATTTGACATTTGTGAAAAACTAAAAAATGATAGTGGAATGAGGGAGTATAACGTAAAAGAGTAATAAGGCAATAAATGCACTTAGGATCAGTCCTGAGATTTGAAAGGCTCAGGTTGAAATATTAATTATTATGAACTCCTAATTACTATTTATACTAGGAGTATTATATATGCCCCCTCACTATTAAATATTTAAGCGTCGTTTTTTCTAACTTTTTGATAGGCTGGAAGGGAACACAGGCTTCTCTTACCCCTTTACAGAGCTAGCCATGAATTCATGATAACAACATGTCCTTATCAACAGGGCTGACCCTAGAAATTTTAGGCCTTGGACAAAATAGCACATTTGAGGCTCTTTTCTTTGCAATTTATAACCTATATGGACCTTCTACAATTATTTTTTGACATGGGACTTTGAGCGACGGCCCCTCTTGCCCACCCTTAGGGCTGACCCTACTTATCAATGTCATTTAATGACTTTAGTTTAGATAGACTTAAAAACAATTAGATGTACACAATCTTATCATTACTATTAGAAAAAAAATGTTTCTAATTAACGATTAATATCAAACATAATTATAATGCATGATTTCAAGACTAATAATGAAGATAAGTAATATAATTAAGTTTGAATTATGAAACTCACAGTTCCATTAACACTTTGAGAAGGACTAGGAGGTTGATTAGTAGGAGAATTCCCAAGCTTAAAATAACCAGGAGATCTTACTGAAATACTCTTAGGCAATGAAAATCTATCATCTTCGTCTTCATCTTCATCTTCGTCCTCATCTTCAATCACACTTGTAGAGCTATTACTCGTATCGGGCCCACCATAGGGTTGTTCGGGTATCGAAAAAACCCTATTAAGGCGGCGGTTAAGGTCCACATTAGCCAATCGGAGCCACTCATTCTCCTCTTGTAAAGCCTTGGTTTCTCTACTTAGCTCGCCTAGGCGCGTGATGGCTAACTTGTACCGATTTAGTAGTTCATCGTAAAGGTGGTTTTCTAGGATGAGGCGGGCCCTGTATAGGCCTGCCCCAGCCCCAGCCACAGCCGCAGTATCAGATACTGCGGCTGTGGCTGAGGGGGTAGAGGGAGGGGAGGTGGATGTACTACTAAACAAATAGTTGGTTGAAAAAATGTTGGAATAAAATTCATCATTATTTTTGTAGAAATCATCCATAGGAAATTATTGTTGTACAATTAAGTCACTTGATTGATAGTAAAAAGAAACATTCCATAAAATTATATATAGTTGGGAAATTGTGTATACTATTAAAAAGTTGCTTAACATAGAAGGAGAAGTAGGGGGTGGAGGTGGCTTCAAGGCTTCAATCTTTGGGGTAATCATGAGTTTTAATTTTTTTGGTTAGATTTGGAGTACTTTTTCATTTTACTTTTATTTTTATTATATAACTATTTACTCCTATATTTTGAGTTTAATTTGTAATAAAGACATAATTTATATTTGTAAAAAAATTAGTTAAATTTAATGGTTTAAATTCAGTAATTTATCCTTTTTTGTATTTTTTTTATATTTTTATATAAGACAAAAGTAATATATTTGAAATATAGTGTAGCAAATTTAAAAATATATAATATGGATAAACAATATGTAGATTAGTAGATGCATGCATTACGTCTCTTGTGCTTCAAATAATCATATTAACTTATTATAAAATTATACGAATAAGAAACTGCTTAAGCTGATTATTAAATTTTAAGATATATCATAAACTCTATTAATATGTCTCTATTGTGTATCTTTAGTTAGTTGTTTAATACGTGCAATGTTAACGTGAGTGTGTGTTGCAGGTTTTCAGATAGTTGTAGTCTTGCAGATGTCTCTCTCTTTGAAGACCCTTTTGAGCCGGGGGACTCTTTGACCGCACTCTCCTATATGAGTATGAGACGCCGTCTATCTTTCCTCCTCAGACCCTGACTATAACAGTATGATTAATTAAGATAAATTAGCAAATTTAATTAGGTTGAGAAATAATAAAATAATATTTGAAAAGAAGCTAAGGGAGGTAGCTAACAGCAAGATAATGATTGCATTGCGTGCTATTCACAATTGTAACTAACATATACCAATATTATCCCTTTAGTTGATAGCTAGTTTAATGTGTACCAGAAATAGACAACTCGTCCCAATGTGTGGTACCTTATTTGTTTTGCATCCCACCAACAATTCCCCTTCAAGAATGCTAACTTTCTAATTTAGTTCTTATGTGTAATATATACTCATAACTCATAACTACAGGTGCTCAATGGGTCGAATAAGGGTCGGGCCGGGCTTAAGTAAATATGGGCCGGGCCGGATAAGGGCGCTTTGAAATTAATATAGACTTTAAATGGGTCGGAATTCAATGCCTGGTCCGGCCCAACCCAGCCCATTTTTACTAAAAAAAAAACTTTTAATCCTCATTTATCAATTTATAATAATTATAATTAGATTGAAAAAACATTAATCATTTCATTGACATTGTCATTTATATTATTTAAATTATACATTAACTAAACTATTTATAAAGGCTCGTTTTTGGCCCTTATTAAGCCCTTTTATAGCCCACTTCATTTTAATTATAGTATAGCCCATGTTTGGCCGAATTCATTTTTGATTTAGCCCTTATAAAACCTTCTAAAAACGGGCCGAATAAGGGCTCAAAATGGAGGCCCGGCCCATTGAACACCCCTAGTCTTTGTTGCTTAACATTATAATCTTTAGTATTTGTTACTAGGCGTATGATTGGTTTTTAATTACGCCTTGATAAAACCGTTAGCTACAAAAAGAGAAAAATTATTTAATTTGAGTATTCTGAGTTAGTTAGTGATTGAAGATTTTTTCTTTCATTTTTGAGACATGAATTTGATTCTCACTGCACCACGTACAAAATTGATCCACTTAACATAATATTATTGAAAAAATATCATAATTTATAAAATTGTACAGAGTCTTCATAGAATATGTAAATTTTTGCAGTATTTATTTGGTTATATTGTTTTGTCCACTTGATGCATGGTACCATCACTTCATCAACGTTATTTTCCCATGGCCTAATTTGTGCCTAGGTTGTGAAAATGACTTGTAGATTATCATGTTCGAAAATATGTTCTATCAATTTGTTAATATAACAACTAATTTTTTGTTTAATATTCATTAGATATCTAAATTGACTTCTCAGCTCCTTAATTTGTCTCAACTTTATAGTATAGCTATCACAATTATGTGATTATGTCATTTATAAGCAAACCAAAGTATGCTTTGACCTATTTACGATCATGGCCGTCGATTAGCATGTGTAAAACGGTCTATCATACAGATTCCTATTATCTAAGGGCACCCCAAAATTCATTTTTTTATACTTATTTGATTTATTGTTTTAATTACCGTAAACATATGTATGTTATTTTATACGAGAGTAACCACGTTATGAGAACCAAATATTATTAGTGTGATCAATGGAGGGATTTTATCCTATGCTAGTATTTTGATTTTATTTTTTCTTTAAATTGTAAAAATTTGTAACATGAATTTGGCACATGGGCTCCAAAATTTACGAGACAACCCTGTTTACGATTATAGCATGAAGGGTAGGTTGAGGGATCAAAAGAGAATGGTAAAGAGAGAATTGAACCAAGATTTTATCGATAATAGTAACATTTACTCCAATTGATACAAAATTCGATTATCAACATACTTTCACCCATTGCATGAAAAGACCAAATATATTTGCGCTAATTTTGCTACATTTGAATAAATGAGTTAAACTTTGATTTTAAGTCATTTAACTTTTAATTTCATATGAAAAATTGTAAAAATGATAACCATAATAATCATAATAATTGGATCTTAAAAAGCTATTCTTAATGAGTAAATTACAATTCATTGTGGTTTTAAAACTTAAAATACGTGATAACTTTAATTTGAATTGAGTTGTATATTTAGTTATTCGACATTTTTTTAATGTTTGAGTTGATTAATTTATTATGATTATTTAAACAAATATATGTTTTCACATGATATTGCATTGTCTTGTAAACATCATTATTGTTTAATCAAATGATTTGTAGTGGGAGTTACTTACAAATCATGTTAAGAGAAGTGTCATCCAAAAGCTTAATAGTCCTATGAAAATTTGTTGGAGGATCAAAACATTCCCCACGAAATTTAGCTTTCTATCTGTCTAGGTCATAACACAGATCATTTAGTTAAAATTTTAAAAAATATTAAATTGTGTAATAATTGAATTCGTTCACTATCTACGTACTTCCCATGAATACATCTGGTTATAAAATGGTATGACTCGTAAATATTCGACTTACCTTATACTAATTAATATTATTAATGTAACAGTGAGATACATGATTGTGAATGGGTCCAATATATTTGCTACTAATAGTGACATTTTCCCATACAACATGTCATACTCAATAGCAGTATCATGGAACGGAGGAAGTATATAATAAATTATAGATAAGATTAACTAATTAATCATATCAAATCTATGCAATTAGTTATCTTCTAACCAAGTTTGATTAATCTTCTTTACTTAATTACCAACAATTGTTTTCTTATGGTGGTGAGGATTTTCTTGCAATAGAGGAGCTGTGTACTATAAGTGGGTAAACATTTCTTGCGATTTTACATTTATAATTAAATTCATATATATACGTACATATATGTGTATATATTTCCTCCGTTATAAATACGAGTTACAGTACGGTTTATTGACATTATTCATCATTTAAGCTTGTTTTATATATTGTGGCTAATAGAGGTGTTCAATGGGGCGGGTCGACTCAACGGGTCAAGTGTCGGGTCATATTTTAACGGGTCGGGTCAATAATGGGGCGGGTCATTAATGGGCCTTGGTGTAAAGGGTCGGGCCGGACCGGGTCGGATAATTATAAGTATTAATTGCGGAAATAATTTATTACTTTTTTTAAAAAAATTTTAAATGATATTATTTTCTAAATAAGTGGGTCGACTCAACGGGCCATAAGGTATAATAAAAAAAGCTATTCTATATGAACTTTTTAAAAAAGGGTCAAAGTGGGTCGAATTGTATAATAAAAAAGCCCCGGCCCGTTTATCATCTAACATGACCCGCCCCACCCCGGCCGATTTATACCCGACCCGGCCCGTTGAACACCTCTAATTGCGGCTAATGTATAAGGAAAAATATAGTCAAATTGGATTTTTTTAAATCATCTAATGGTATGTTTGGGAACATGAATTTCATTTGCAAATATAGATTTGGGCAAATTATATGTGTTTGGCTACTCTAAAATTTGAGAATGTAGATTTGATCCAAATTCTAATAACTTAAGAAAATAAGAGTGAGTTATGGATTTCAAAATAAGAGCTCTAGACTTGTTATTTCCAAATTCATGATTTCAAATTTCTAAATTGAAATCCAAATTTTCAAATAAAATCCTCATTCCCAAACACTACCTAACTGCATTCTTTTATAAAATTAAATTAGCATTTTCTAATTTTAGTTATGTATAATTCATTATAAAATTGATCAAATTGACACATTATTTAGATTGCCTTAAAAGTTTACAAGTATAATGAAAAGACGAATGAAGTTTGTTATAAAATCGGAGTTTTAAGTCCTCTTGTTATCTTCGACTTAAAATCACATCCTTATGAGTATTCTAATTGCTCATACTAACAATTAATGTTAGAAGCATGGGCGGTTTTGGGCCCGTGCGAGGTGACTAATCGCACAGGCTCCCGAATCTAAAGGACCTCATATTAAAAATTATTGTAGAATAATATATTATTGTAATAGAGTAGGTGGTAAGAGTTTTACTTAATATATCAATGATCATATGTTCAAAACTTATTAATTATTCTAAAAGGGCCCAATTTTCGAAATCAGGCCTCGGAATTGTTTGCTCCGCACTTAGAAGTATGAACAAAGCGAGTAGTTATTTACTTGTTTAAAGCCTCTTATTATAATTTATTTGAGTCTTCACTGTATTATACTTTAATTATTTTATAAAAAAACGTCTTTGCTATAATTATTATTAAGGAATTTTTTAAAGTTAATTATTCTTCAATTTTTTTTATTAAACTTTAAACTAGTGTACCAAAAATCAATCAATACAATAAGTTAATTTGCCACGTGGATCCAACAACTAAATAGTAATTTCACGATAAAAAATGATATGCGTTTAAGACAATAATTTCATGTAAAATTACCATTCTAGACAGAAGTTTTACAATTTTTCACATTATTTAATTGCATTCTATTCTCTCTCTTTATTTGAATATTCTATTTAAATTAACATTTTTTTTAATACTATGTTACATTTGATAGCAAGTTCACAAGTGCCACATAGAAAAATTTCTATGTCTACCAATTTTTTTTCCATATAAACAAATATCCCCATAAAATAATTTACGATTAGAAAACCGGAAAATAACCTTTGATAAATGATAAAACGAAATTAAACACCTACCCATATAATTGTAAGAAAAAATTTTCAACCACTAGATCAATTCACAATTCTTCAATATTTTTTACGTGAAAACTCAATATAACAACTGATTCAAAACAGAAAAAGTACGATATTAAACACTAAACAACTTCGGACACACCTTTCGAGGTTTGTAAAAAGCCTTATAAATCTCAATAACAAGTCTAGCTTCAAATTCTTATTGATTCTTATACGTAACCCATATAAATAATTATCCCCGGCCATAGAAATTTCTATTCTACCCATATTTTTTTCCTTAATTAATCTTTTTTTTTTAATATTTTAAGTAAAAAAAATTTACAATTAAAGAATCGGAAAATAATCTTTGCAAAAGTGATAAAACTAATTGAACCGCTACCCATAAGAAAAAATCTTCAACCACTAAATCAATTCACAATTCTACACAATTTTTCACGTAGACACAATAAAACAACCAGCTAGTTTCTTTAGAGACCGTTTTTCACTCTTTCTGAAAAACGTCTTTTAAGCCCACCCCATTCAAGCTTAATATCTACGTACTTTTACTCTTACTTTTTCTTTATTCAATTAGAGATGGTCTCTCAAAGCGACCGCCTCTCACAAAAATTTGTGTAAAACAACTAATTCGAAACAGAAAAAGTACGATATTAAACACTAAACAACTTCGGACACACCTTTATTGGTTTGTAAAGCCTTATTACATAAATGGCAAGAATTTCTATAGGGATGCCGAGTCCCAATGCATTATTACATAAATGGTAAGAATTTCCATAGGAGATCCTAATAAATATACACCAAATTTAAAATTAAAAAAATTCAACCTAACCCATATAAACAATTATCCCCATAAAAATTTCTATG
Organism: Amaranthus palmeri; assembly: GCA_019776075.1. Classification (NCBI taxonomy): domain Eukaryota; kingdom Viridiplantae; phylum Streptophyta; class Magnoliopsida; order Caryophyllales; family Amaranthaceae; genus Amaranthus; species Amaranthus palmeri. The sequence continues at coordinate 607,592 of JAAKBH010000309.1, forward strand.
TCTACTAATTTTTTTCCTTAATTATTCTTTTTTTTTTTATTCTAAATAAGAAAAATTTACGATTAGAGACCAGAAATTAAAACGAAATTGAACACCTAACACATAACTGTAAGAAAAAATCTTCAACCGCACCACTAAATCAATTCACAATTCTTCATAATTTTTCACGTGAAAACTCAATACAACAACTAATTCAAAACAAAAAAAAGTACGAGATTAAACACTAAACAACTTCAGACACACCTTTCGAGGTTTGTAAAGCCTTATAAATCTCAATAACAAGCCTAGCTTCAAATTCTTGTTGATTCTTATACTTAACCCTAACTTGTCTAGCTTGTGAAATTTTCTTCCTTTCAAATTCACTTCCTCCATTAACCTTCCCAACTTCACCCGCCATTTTCAACATCATATTTACATACCCATCTTTAAATTTGTTCCATACTTTCTTGGGTGACAAGAAAACTTTTTTTAAATAACCCTTAAATTTTAAACCCTTTTTAACCCTCCAAAACCTCCTAAACTTCCTTCCTCCACCGTCGTCGCCGCCGCCGCCGTTGATCTTTACTACTTGTATTTTTCTCTTGTTTTCAACTCCATCTAAGAGATTATACCCTTTTTTTTTCCAATAATTTTTCCCATTAAATTTGTTCCTAGAAATTTTATCCATTTTTTGGGAATTTAATTTAATTTTGTGGGTGTGTAATTATGTATATATTTGTGTATAATTTGAATATATTTCTAATTTGTAGTGTAGAGAAGAAATATAAGGTAGGGGAAGTCCAAATATACGGCTATGTGTTAAGGAACACATGGGTGGTTGCTTATGTATGTAGTGAGGTTGATGAATGCAAAAAAAAAAAAAAAAAAAAAAGCTTCTAGTAGGTCAAACGTTGAAAAGTCAACAAAGGTTGCTTTGAAAAATGGTATTATATTGAATGATTATAATTTTGTTTACAAGTTTTTTCGTGCACTTTTAAATATGTTGGAATTGGGTGATTAATATTTATTTGGGAAGTTTCTTGTGGTTGGAATTTTTTGGGTGATTAATGCTTTCTGTTTTATTATACTTCAAACAGATGGTGACATTATCCTATATATTGTGTGTAAAGGAATTAATTTAACTCAAAAGATTAAGTTGATGGTTACGCCGTTAAGGGTTTAAGATATGTTATATACTAGGCCGTGACAATTTGTCACATAATCTCACCGCGGCCCACTCATGTGGACACGGGACACCCGTGGGCTTAGCGCCACAACTCACGGGTTAAGAGCGTTGACTTGCACATATATACACTCGGTGATGTTCATTGATTCCCAAAACCATATGGCAGTAGGAAGATCAGCTCATCCAATATATATGCAAGTCAACAACCCACTATTTTATCAATGTGGATTCTTGTCTCACATATAAAGTATTTCCAACAATGAATGTTTATTGGGCTAAAAGTGTAGATGCAATATACAAACCCTTTTTATACCCAACGTTGAATATTCCATTTCAAATGAAGGGTGGTTGAGATTCGAACTCATGACATCTTATAAGTTATAACACAGGGATCTAATACCATGTCAGGTTCCAACTCAACCAAAATCTAAAATTGATGGTTGAGGCGCTAAGATATATGTTATATACTATAATAATTATTAGTTGTAAGTATTTTTGAACCGTTTAAATACATCTAAAACAGGGGATTTGTTTGGTAAATGGATATTGGTTCTAGTTGTTGGTTTAATTGATTAGCTAAAAGTAAAAGTTGAAAGATGGTTATTTAAGGTTATGATTAGGGATGGCAACGGGTCGGATCTGGACCGGGTCCACCTGGACCCGGATCCAGATCCGTTTTCAAGAGTAAGATCCAGATCTGGACCCAGATCCGCGGGTCCAGTTTTGAAGGACCCAGATCCGGATCCGTGGATACTACGGATCCAGTATCGGATCCGGGTCCAAAACGGGTCTGAGTTGTTTTTGCTTTTTTTTTTTTTTTTTTTTTGTTTTTTTCGTATTTTTGGATCATGTTGAGATTGCCATAAAGCTATATTCATATACTAATGATAATAATATATATAATTTCACAATCGATCGACGATCACTCAAAAAAATTATACATTTTAAAATTGTCATAAAAATATCCAATGAACACATTAAAATTATTTGTTAAATAAATAAACATAGCCGATAGCAAGAATATATATTTAATATATAAAAAATAGCAAGATTATATACTTGTTGAGGCAGTGGGTTTGAATTATTATTTTCATGAAGTCTTTATTTAAAATTGTCAAAAAGTCTTTATTTTAATGAATAATAATTCAAACTGTACCTATTTAATATATAAAGAATATATATTCAATCAATATATAAAAAAGTAAAACGGGTCCTCCAGATCCGCGGGTCCGGATCTGGGTATTTTTCTCAGATCCGGATCCGGACCCGTGAAATTTAAACGGATCCGGGCCCGACCCGGATCCGACGGGTCCATATTTTTAAGACCCAGATCCGTGAAAACGGATATGGATCCACGGATCCGGGTCGGGTCCAATATCCTTTGCCATCCCTAGTTATGATTAATTGTTGACTAATTATTAGAGAAAAGCTAGTAAATGCTATAGCCAATGAAAAAAGTTACTCTTCGTGACTTTGCTACTAAAAATAATATATTTAGGCAAATATATTTAAAAGGAAAAATTACATTAAAAACTCCCAACTATTCACAGTTTAAATATAAAACTCCCAATAATTGATTATTATTTAAAACTCCCAACTTTAGGTCCATTTTATATTTAAAGTCCAAGATGACTTATAACCTGATAAATTGGGTTTAGTTGAGAAGCAGTGAGACCAAATTGTATTTATTAATCACCTCACCCTTTTAACCTTAAATGACCCTTCAAGTATCCTCCCATTTTAACAACATGGTAACCGCTTAAACAGGTTATAAAATTGTATCGGTGCTTTAAATTTAAAATGGGTATAAAGTTGGGAGTTTTAAATAATAATCGATAGTTGGGAGTTTTATATTTAAACCGCGAATAGTTGGGATTTTTTAAAGTAATTTTCCCTATTTAAAATAGAGCATAAATATAATATTTATCATATAAAAAAAATATCAATTTCAGTAACAAACTCAAATAAAAATAATTAACTTTTAAGAATGATGGTTAGCATAAAATTAAGCAGTCTAGAGTACAAGTAAACATAGCAAATACTAGGTTGAATGTCAAAATGATGATTTTTATGAGGTCAAATTATATATAAAAAAGAACAGGTCAAGAAAATTCAAATATTTTGCTTAAATAAATTGACTTTGGTTGAAACTATTTAAGACCAAGTTTTTTTTAAATGATAGAGTAAATCGGATGAAAAAAAGTCTAGATCAAAATTAAATTTATGATTTTATTTAAGAAAAGTGAAGTTTATTCAAACTGAGATAATATTAAGATCCGATTTTCTTAAGACCAAGTAATATTTCACAAAATTACAATAAATTACGTACTAGGATTAATAAATAATTGAACTTGTACGCTCTTACTAATTTACTTTTTATATTTCTTTGAATTTGCTATCAAAAATCGTAAAGTTTATGATAAGAGCAGGAGAATGACTCAAAAGCCTAAGCTATTTCAGATGATGTATTTCGATTCGATTTAAAAATAAATCTTATGTCCACATCAATTTTTAGGTAATTTAAATTTAGTTTTATGTTAAATCGAATCGAATTTAATTATAAATTTGAATATTAAATTGTGAGAATTTGTGAATAATCAAACTGTCACCCTATTACATCCTACCATATAAACGCAAATAACCGTTATGGATCTGGGTCATCTTGAAGCGGTATTGTACAATTATTACTCATGAGTAAAACTCATTTTATAATCTTATCCAATCAAATACTTCAATAATCCAAATATCCGCCATTACCAAATTCCCTATCCATGGATTCCAACAAAGAAAATATAATTCTTCTTCAAAAACTACAACCAGAAAACTCTTTCTGGAACTGGAATAATCCCCACCATTCTAAAAGAAAAAACAACAAGAATTCCAAAAAATGGAAAATCGAAGAGAAACGATTCTCCGCATCCGAACTTTTCAACCCGAATACCCGGAGAAATTCCACATCCGAGACATTCGTTTTGGGTCCGGGTGCTGGAGCGGGTATTGGATGTGGTGTCGGGTTTGGGTTTGGACTTGTTGGTGGAATCGGGGTTTCGGATGGGCCTTGGAATTATCTTCGTATTGGATTTGGGTTTGGGTTTGGGTGTGGTGTTGGGGTTGGGTTCGGGTATGGGCAAGGGTTTGGGTATGGTTCTAGTTGGGATTCGATTAAGACCGATGTACTCGGGTTTGAATAGTAATGATTTCTCGTCGTATCTGATGTATCTCGCTCATAGAATTAGCGGAATTCTTATTGTCGAGTTGTATTGCAATGTTATTAGATTTTTTTGTTCGGATTTTAATGAAAGAAATTTGTATTTCCGTATTTCTTGCTTTTTATTTTTATTTAATTAGCCGACTTTTGATAATTACAATTAAAATTTTAATTTATTGATTATTAATATTTTTTATTTTATTGAAGATCTTAAAAATTATAGTTAAATTATTTTCATAGATATGCTTGCCTCATTGTTAAACATAGGTCTCATAATCAATATGTGATTATTATAATTTTTAAATTTTGCTACATTGTTGTTTTATTGTTTTTTAATTGTGATTGATTGTTAGTATAAAAAAATGATAAAAATAAGGAGTGGGTGAAAAGTAAATAAATAAATTAAAATAAAATAAAATCAAGTTTGTGGTTGATGTATCATGTATGGTGGAAATATTAATAAAAAAATAATAAATAAATAAATAAATAATGTAGTAAATTAAATTAAAAGATGGTCCTACACAACAAAAAGTTAAATGTAGTAAGTATTATGAGAAGAATTATGAAGTAAGAATAAACAAAGACCAAAGTTAACAACCACTATATTCAAAAACAAAAATTTCTAATCAATAACCTTAATTTGTAAATCACCATAAAAAAACAAAAAAAAAAATAATAATAAAATAAATAAAATAAAAAAATAAATTAAAATAACAAAACTCTTATAAAAATATAAAATAATTTATTATTTACTTATAGACCTTCTTAAAGTGTCAATTATTGGCGATCCATCACATGAGTAAAAATGAACCTTTTTTTTTGTACAACTTGTTCATATTGTAATTGCAACCCTTTTTTTATTACTAGATTTGTTTCTTTATATCTTTCCGTCCTCAACTTGAGACTTAAATTAACTTTATTTTCATCCCATTCATACCATTAATGTTTAATTATAATATTTCCTCACATTCAACTTAAATGTCCCATTTAGTTTTTCACACTTGTCGAGACAATATTTTAACCCTTTATATCTCAAATTATTCTTAATTAAAAATTATAAAAATTTGATATTAATAATTCTTGTATTGAGACGAATCAAACAAGATTCCACAAGACCGTGTTTAACTTATAGATTAAGAATTAAATGCAAATTAAGAGTAATGAGTGAATAACGTCAAAAAACTGAAACATTTAGGCTGAATAGGAGGCAGTATAAAAGTTAAAATATCAAAGTTGTAATAAAATAATACTCTCATTTAAGATAGTCTCACCATGAGTTTTTATTAAAACATTTTTTTTAGATTAGGCACCTTATTTGAACATTATCTCACATTCTCACTATAGGATAGAGGTGTTCAAAATACAGATCAATTCTGATTCGGTTTTTCGGAAAATGAAAAGCATGCTCCAGTTTCGATCAGGATTAAATCGAATATCTGAAAACATAGGCAAGTCAACCATCGAAATTCAAAAATCAACTATCAGCTACCTGTCATTCGCCAAACACCCTCATATTATCTTTTCAAATAAAAAAGATGCTAAGACGGAAAAAGTAATATATAGTCTTACCTGATCCAGGAAAATAAAAACAGGGGCAAGTCAACCATCGAAATTCAAAATCAAAACCCAGTAAACCCTAACTTATCAATTCAAATACAATCCATGGTTACCAACAATCGAAGATTAAATTTCTTCCAAAAAGTACAACCAGATGACTCTTTCTGGAACTGGATTAATCTTCAGCAATCCAGGAAGAACAACAACAACTCAATGAAATGGAGTTTCGACGAAATACGAAACTCTGCGATCGAACTTTTCAACCCTAATCGCCGAAGAAAATCGGAATCAGAAAACATCGTTTTAGGGTTGGGTGCTGGAGCAGGTATTGGGTGCGGAGTCGGGTTTGGGCTTGGACTGGTTGGTGGATTCGGGTTTTATGGTGAGCCTCGGAATCATCTTGGGCTTGCGTTTGGGTTTGGGTTTGGATGTGGTATTGGAGCTGGGTTTGGGTACGGGCAAGGGTTTGGGTATGGGTCTAGTTGGGAATCGATTAAGACTGATATACTTGAGGTACAAGATTAAACGGATCCTCAGTCATAATCGGGTTGTAATACAATTTTATTGGATCTTTTTATTAGGGTTTTGATTTAAGAAATTTGTGAAGTAATATTTCTAATTGTATGGCATTTTTTTTGCATAAAATTTTATTTTTTTTAGATTTAATTGATGTGGATTGGTAAACATGTGCTTATTAATTTAATTTGAAGCTTATCAATGCATTAATTTAATTTTTAATTTATTTTATTTTATAATATTAAAAATTATTAACATTTTAATATTAATGAAATTTATTATTGGAATAAATCAAAAAAAAATAATGAGTATGGATGAATAGGTAAAAAAAACAAATGGGATAATCCCATTTTTTGGAAAGGAAATGGGATGATCACATTGTACAAGGGGGAGTACTTATTATAAAGCTAAAATAAAGATTTAAATAATAATTATTAATAATTATTATTAAAAACCACAATATATTACCATAGAAATATATATACTACTATGAGACTATCATATTATGTTACATATATCCATTTAAGTACTATTCAAAACTTATACCCAATCTTACTCTTAGATGTTTGCTTATGCAACATAAGAATATAATTGAGACATAGTTTGATTAGTCAAATTGCATATTTGAAAAATATCTTAAATATTGTGAAAATAAAAAATAGAACTATTAATACACAGAGAAATTATCTTCGTTATAAGTTTATCTTGTCTATAACATTGTGCAAAACTAGTAGATTAACACTATAAATTGATTGGAAAGACTTAAAAATTCATGGTCTGGTTAATTACTACTGCTTTTTCGCCACAACATATCATTTTTATTACAAACTCAAAGGAATATAGAAGTATGTTGGGGTGAGGTATCTTGTTATGAAAACGTTCGCTAGACTTGATGTAACCAACCTATAGCGACACAATGCTAGATATTTAGCTAGTTTGAAGATTGTCGTGTTGAAAGCCTCCTTAGAATGTCAACTTCATGTGCATACCGATGCTATTTTGTTATACGGGCAATTTTGGCTTTTGGTTGGGTTCTCGTTTTTGGTGTGTTCACTCATGTTATTGTTCTATTCATAATAAATTTTAATTGCCCAAAAAACATTTTCATGTAAAAATTATAAGAGAAATTCAGACTAATTTGCCATACATTGTTGTTAAAACAGCAATTCCTTTCCAACACCAGGTCACTAGGACCTTGAGCAACAATATGGTAGTATCAGTTTTAGCACTAATGGAAACATCTCAATGGTAAGGGCATACAATTTCACCAAAAGCCTATTCTGATCTGCTGTTCTCAGGCAGAAGCGGTAATTGGATCGGCAGATGGGAGTGCAGCGGGTTTATCTTTGATTGATTGGCGCCATGCATATTCCCGTGCTCCATCCTTATCAACGATCTTGATAACGAAATTTGGTGGAGCCACAACTAACCTTGACCTTATTTCGGCTATGCATTCGTCGACCAAATTGATAGCTTCGTCAAGGGACATGTTGCTGTGGTAATGCCGATCCATCATGGCGAGAGAGAAATAGGAACCATAGCCAAATGCGGCCTTATCTACCTTGTGAAGTGTTGCGATGTAGTCGATGAAGTACAGCGATGGTCCTGTCTCTGCGTCGTAGCCAGCTAAAAGAATGTTCACAGAGTATGGATTCTGCAAATAAGAAAAGAGTAAGAGTAGTGTTGCAGAAGGGAGGGTAAAAGTGAAACGAAGATGGAGGGAGTACTTTTCTTCTCCCTAATTAAAGACAAGTAATCGGACTTCAAAAAGGGTAGTATTGAGTAGCAAAGTGCAAAGAATTACAAGCTCATAGAGCCTACATAAAAGACGGCACCAAGAGAACCAAGATCGATGTATTTGTTTTACAAGGAACAAGCAGTGCCAAAAAACTCTCCGCTCTTATACCAACATAATTGCATATACCATTATCAGGCCTATATAAAAATTTTACGCGAGAACATTCGGTTCATAAATCCCGTAAGTATAAGAAATCCCATTTTAGTGATATTCTTTATGTTGATCAAAAGCTTAAAATCTAACAATATCATCATATGGAGTCGACTCCAAGAACAGTGTTTCTCCCCAATGATAACTCTCAAGGCTTCAATCACAACTTACACCTTCCTTACTAGTGTATCTTGTAGTCAAGGCTCCACATGCCTAAATGACCAAATAGTGCAGTCTATTCTCTCTTATCTATTCCTCAATATTAAGATTTAAGACCTTCGACCTCCAACCGAATATCTTCACTCGTAGTTATATTCATTAAAATATTCAATGTATCGATCTCAACATAAGCATCTCTTTGAGTATTAACCTAGGATGCTTGAAAGTTCAGACACTAATCAAGGAAAGCCACATGTCAAATAATGTCGATCCATCCTCGTTTCATTCCATTCGAATATTGAGCCAAAAACATAAACAAAACTAAAATTGTATTTCCAGCCACCACGGATACACATTGACACCTCACACAAAATAGATCAAAGGAGCACCAAAAGCACACTCTAACTACTAAATACTAAGAAATGACAGCTAGGTACTTGTATGATTCGAGCGTTGAGACTAAAGAAAAAGCAGAATGAAGCAAATCAAACTCATAGGCTCAATCAAGCATCAAATAACTTAATATTCAATCAATACTCGAATTTCTACGATAAGATTCTGTCTTAGGAGAAAGAAATGTACACGATGTTTCACTACCGAAGTTTTGGCCTTCTAGTGAACCTCAATTGGGAAATTTAGAATCATAGCAAAACCCGAATGGCAACGATCTAGATAAACTCATAGCGCTAATTCAAAAACCATCCCATGTAATTATCATCATGCAACATAATTAACACACAATTAAGATCCATCAACTCCTACAAACAACAATTTCTTAATTAAACCCGAATGGCAACGATCTAGAAAAACTCGCAACCTATAGATGTCCTGAACCTAAACGCATCTGAAACGAAATTTACAGTCATTAATTCAGTCCCCAAAACATAAATTATTCTTCTCATAGGGCTAATTCATAAACAATCCCAAGCAATTAGTATCATCTTACATGATAATTAAAATACAATCAACAATTCAACATCCATCAGCTCCTACAAAGAGCAATATTTTAAATCGAACCCAAATGAAAACGATCTAAATAAATATCTAGAACAAAACCTACATTCATAAATTCAGTCCCAAAAACTTAAATTATTCCTCTAAGCTCAAATTCACAAACAATCCCATAAATCATCACCATACATTATAATCAAAACTAAAAAAAATAAATATCCATACCTTTCGTAAGGCAGTAGCGAGTTCGCCACGAGTGAAATTAGCAGCAGCAGAAGTTGTCAAAGGAATACCATTCCTAAATTGATACAAAGAAACATTCTTCTGGATGTACTCCGTAAATTGAACCCTAAAAATCAATCAAAAACAATTCAATTTCATGCTCAAAGAAAGAACAATTAAGAGAGGTAAAAGAAAACCTATCGCCGGCCTCGCCACTAGCACCCATGAGTTTGTGAGAATCAAGGATCATGACTTTGTCTTCGTTAGATTTGTGAACCAAAATACTATTGACAGCTGATGTATCTGCAGCTATTACTGCAAATCCATTCCCAACTAATCCGAATACGCACTCCATTTTGAAAAAATTGGGGAATTAGGGTTTGCTGGTGAAGATTGAAGATTGGAGATTGAAGGGTAACAGACAGTTGCTTTTGTTGGTGTTTTACTTTATAGTTTAAGCTTCTTGAGGAACAAGTTAGAGAGGGATTTAACTAAAAAAAAATGTTAGAGAGGAATTTACATGATCATCATCATTCTACTCGCTGAATCCCGCTCATAAAAATACTATGGACATGGTCTAGGGAGGAAAAAATGGCTATAAATCATACCCATAAAAAAGAGCGCAACCAAAAGAGTCTCCTGGCTCGAGAAAGATAAAGAAAAGTATATGCACGGAAAAGATAAATTAAAGGCCTACATATAAACAAAATAAGTAAAAGCAGTTAAAAAAATAAATAAAATAAATATATATACAGATCAAAACAATAATACTAATAATAAAAATATAAACGAGAAAAGTAAGAGCATAAATCAAAAGTCTAAAACATAGATATGGGATGGGTTGTATCACTTTTCTTTTGGTTTGATTTTGGGATGTGTTGTATCACTTTTCTTTTGTGCACATGTGAGGCTAGGCGAGGCGGACAACCAAAATGAAAATTACGATTTTATTTGAAAATGTGGTGTTTATTAAATTGATAAGTACGGAAAAAGCAACTTTAGCCTTATCAAATTAGTAAAGCTTGTGATAGATTTGAATCTAAATATGATCTTACTCGATTTTAAGATTGAACTAAATTCTAAAACGACTCAATGCAAATATATCATGAGTATAATATACCTCTATTTTTCATCTAATTGGAGATTATACTTTTATTAGATAAGAAAAGAATGATTTAGTTGTATAGGAGAAATGTGAGATTAGTATCTATGCAAATCAACTTTATCTTAACCTTGTGATTGATCAAAGAGAACAAATTAATATTTGAATTAAATCATGTGTTGTGTGACAGCGGAAGCCAAGATTGAAAAAAAATTAAAGTGGGAAACTTCCAGTGATAACTGCTGCCATACCCACGAAACAAACCAAGTCAGCACGTAGCATGTAACTGCCGCCAACTCGGTGTTGACCCGGTGAACTCAACCCTCATTTGATTCATCTTAAACCCGATCTTAGACTCGATTCGAGTCACCAAATCCCAACATAATGTAACCTATTTTTTGTATAAAATATGGACTATTGAGTAGTATTTTGGTTGCCAAAATAATGGTGTTTATGAGTAGAAAATCCATTCAAAACAAATGGTGGTTGTTACTATTATTATCTTATTTTGGCTTAGTTATTTGACAACCCAATAAGATATAAGTTAAACGTTAAGAAAAATATGCTAAAAAGTCATTTACCAAATAAGACGGGTCAAAACTTAGAAAACCCTTGTTTAAGGACTAAAGTAGAATCAATATCACATTTCCCTCTTGCTTGAGTTTAACTTTTATTATAATTATTATTCTACTACTAATATAATCTTTTGATTTCGTTGACACACAACTCAAATAATGTAATAGTTAAAAAGTTATACCTTAAAATGGTGTTAATGTTAGAAGTAATATAAAATGTTAAAGCACATAGTCAAGTTTTCTTTCAGTTGAAATACATATTATTTTTCATTGATAAAGTCATGGCCTCATGGGTTTGATTTTCACCAAGTACGTTCCACCAACCTAGTAAGTATTAAAAAAAAATGAAGATGACAAATATGAACTCTTCTGTCCCTCTAGGATATTAGGAAAGCAATACCGAGTATTTTTAAGAAAATTGTAGATATTTGATAATAAATAAATATAGAGATAATGAATTGTGTGGATAAACTTAAAAGAGAGTTATAATGTATGGATGAGATGAAAAGAAAGTGGTGAGTCATTGTTCGAAAATAAAAGTGATAATACAAAATAAAAGGCACAAGCTAAACTATAAATAATGCTAAATTAGAGGTACGGAGAAAGTATTTCAATTGCTTAATTGCTTTATGATTATGTAAGACAAATGCATTTATTGGATAACTTTATCTTCAGTTAAGATCATAGAACTGACATGAACTACATGAAAATTAAATTCAAACCCTCATCTATAGAAATTGATATTTTTGCTGATCTAACTAAAACAAAATTTAATTTTCTTTTAATATATACAACTATTAGCTCCAAATCTCATATGGATATAATATATATACATTATATCATGCTATTAGAATAAAACAAATAAGTAGGTAGTTGTTGATAGTCAATTAAATTCTTCAATGATAAAAATTGAGCAAGTTGAACTAGAGATATTTGTCTATAGTTTGATGATAATATAGTGGATGCAATTATTTTCATACGAAGTTCTGAACATATTCAACATGTCTGCACAGAATTTCGTAAAATTAAGAGTTTTAATATTAAATTATTTAGTATACGTTAGGTGTTTATAAATACAACATTGTTAGAAAAATATCATAATTTATAAAATTGCACAGACTTTCATAGAATTATATGTAAATTTTTACAATACTGTTATGGTTAATATATTAAAGTCATGGTAGACTAAAAGGTTTGAAGAAGATATTTATGGTCATATAAAACATATATCCATGAACATGGCAAAGCTAGGAATTGAATTCTAAATAATTTACGTAATTGATACACTATAATACAAAAATTATATAATGAAACGATTAATAATAGCAAAATATTGCATTAAGAGTATGATTCCAACTTGTGTTGACAAACTAAATTAAATAGCAAAGTCAAATTTTACACTAACACATCAAATCTTGAAATTTAAAATTGAAATATATATATATTCAAATTTTATACATCTGATTTCTCAATAAAAATAATAGACGTGTCCTAATAGTACTATTGTGTTTTTTACCAATTTTTAATGAAGACCTTATCTGAAATAGTATTAAATTTAAAACACCAAATAATATATTAAAATACATTATATTATTATTGTAAAAATAGATGGAGTATTATATTATCATTATTTTTAATTTTAATTCATAGTTTATTTTTTTTGAATATTAGTGTGAGGCTATTTTATTAAGAACTCAAATCGGAAAATAAAAGATCAGCAATCCATTATCGACCCATACATGCGCACACACACTAGACGAGGCCCATTTGGCCAGCCGATGAGCTACACAATTCATAGTTTATTTTTTAAAATACATTATTATTAAGTATTTGGAAAAATTACCAGGAATAATACAACCTTTTGCTTATTTTTCTACAATAATACCAACTTTTGATTAACCATTAATAATACCAACTTATGGGGCTGTTTTCCTACAACATATCTAATATGTTAAAAATTAAACTATAGGTGATTATATGACAAAAAAAAAAAATAGTAAATTAGTTAATAAACTAAGGTTGTTATTATTCTAGGAAAAAAACTCCCAAAATTGGTATTATTCATGGTTAATCAAAAGTTCGTATTATTGTAGAAAAATTAACAAAAGGATGTATTATTCACGGTAATTTTTTATAAGTATTTTTAGCCTCAACAATGGACCAATGACCAAGAGGATGTTTCCCAACTTTTAAGTGCCATGTGGATTTTATCATAGTTCACTCTTCTAAGTGTGATTGGGTTTTAGTTGTCAACCAAAAGGATAACACCCCAACAATACTTTACATCTATTTCAGGATGATGTCTATACTTAGAATATTTACTAAACTATTTGGTGTAAAAAAATTATAATAATGCATTAAATTGATACATTATTTTCCAATTTCCAATTTCCAATCAAAAGGGGTTAGATTTTTGGACTCCATAATCATACATTGGGTTGTCTATGTTCATTCTATGTTCCCAATGTAATGATCACAAATTCAGAGACGGTTTCTTTGAAAGACTATCTCTAATTGGATTAACCTATCAGGAAAAATATAGAGTAAATGTAGGCAATAAGCTTTAATGAATTGGATCTGAGAGACGTCTCTCAGAAAGACGGTCTCTCAAGAGACTGTGTCATGAATTTTTGTGATTGATCGATATTGACACTATGAAATGAATTTAATTTTAAAACTTTGATAGATGATAATGGAATTAAGGATTGAAATTTCATAGATGAACAATCCTATTTAGAAGTTTCTAGAAAGTAAAAGTATACTCTTATATCTCTTTGAATTTGCTACTAATAGTAATATTACTGTTCATAACAATATTAAAGGAAAAGTGAAAATTATGCTTAATTATGTGCTAAATGAAGAACAATACTTTAATAGCTACCCTTCATTGACCTATATATAAAATAGAGATTCTAATATTTGATTATTATTGATATAAAGATAAAATTTAGCTGTAATTCCTAAGTAAGCAATTCAATCTTTTGCTTATATTTTGTTTAACAATAGCAAATTTAAAAACCAGTCAAATCACTTAATAATAGAACAAAGTAAAAATACTCATAACAACTCATAAACAACAAAGTTTAATCGTTAACAATAGAAATAACATACTTTATATTTCAATACCTGTAAATCAATTTTATTACCAATTACTATATTATATCTTATTTATAACTCAATATGTAAATTTATTAGAGGTTTTTTAGTAACAAATTCTATTTTTTTTAAATATTCAAAAAAAAAAAATCTTTTTTTAAAAAAAAAAAACACACCAAAGACAAAAATGAAAACAAAAAGGTGATCAACTAATTAACCCGCGCTCCATATAAGACAAAAAAAAACCACTCAGAAAGCTTTAACAACTTTTTTCTTCTCAAATTCCCTCTCTTTTGTACCCAGATCCGTTTCCATGGACCCGACCCACCACTCCCCACCGACGCCGTCGTTTTTCTCCGGCCCCGTCACTGGAGGCGGCGCCGCCTCAAAAGATATTCAAAACCCCCCAAAACTCCGACTAATGATAAGCTTCAACGGGCATATCGTCCCAAAACCACATAACAAAACCCTTTTCTACGCCGGCGGTGAAACCCGAATCATCTCCGTCACAAGAACAACCGATCTTTCTCTCTCTATCCTTTTCTCTCACATCTCGAAATTTCTCCTTAATGGTTCGACCCAGAATTTTACCCTAAAATACCTGCTTCCTAATCACGATTTTGATTCACTAATCTCAATTTCATGTGATGAAGATCTTTGGAATATGATTGATGAGTATGATCATCTGTTGGCGTTGAACTCTCCGACATCGTCTCGTATTCGATTCTTTTTGTTTAAGAGGGAGGAAGATGATGGTGATGTTGATGATTGGGTTGCAAATGAGGGATTGAAGGTTTCGGGTTCGGTTTCGGGCTCAGGTTCGGGTCCTGTGGAAGAGAATTTAGCCGAATGTGCTGTTTTAGAAAGTACTTCGAGTTTTGGGTCGACAAATTCGTCTCATAATTCGAATGTCATTAAGGATAATCTTAAAGGTGTTTGTGGGTTTGGTGCTGCTGAAGATTTGAAAGTTGTTTTGCCTTCTCTGGATTCTATAGGAAGGTATATTTTTATTTTAAATCATTGCTTTTTGTAAATTTTGAATTTTTTTGAGCATAGGAAGGATAATCTCTAGACTTTTGGTCGTCTTTGGTCGTGTTCTCCTTTATGAGTGTGAGTTGCCGCATTTCTTCTCTTTCTAGACCTGTTTATAGTTCTTTTATGGGCGAGATATTCTGAGTATGATGATGATATTGTTTTATTTGTTTAGTTATTAGTGGAATTGAGTGTCTATGCTTTGTTTACATTTTACAAGTTGAATTTTTTTGGGTTTTAGGTGTTTGATTGAATCTCTTTTGATAAAGGTATGGTTTGCCGCTATGTAATACTCTTTGGACCATGATCATAGCATTTATGAGTAGGAGATATCGGGTATGATGGTGATGTTGAGTTAGGGAAATTGTGGAGTTGTGTTGAATTTTATGGGGTTTTTGAGCTAGTACTTATTGAGGTATATTGAAAAAAAGAATCATAAATTGAAGCAAAATAATTCTTATTGAGTTTCAAGTTTAATTTTTGGGGAATATTGGGGTTTTAGGTTTTGGAGAATATAATTTGGACAAAATTGTGGAATTTTTTAAAATAATTTTTATGGATATTTAGAGTTGGTTTTGTTGAGTTGAATTGAAGAACTTATTCTTTAATTGAAAAAAATTGAAGGAAAATATTTTAGTTCTAGCCAATAAGGACATGATTTTTGTGTTATTATATTTTTGATAGTTGTTAATTTTAGTAGTTATTGGTATGGTGTATTTAATGGGAAGGACAATTCTCCAAGGACTTTTTTGTTTGAATAAATTGGTCAATCTATCAATTATTTGTTTTAATTGAGAGGTTTGAATTGGATGATTTGGTGGACCTAAATCTTTAAGGTGGTTGTTTTTTGGTCCTTATTATTTGGATAAGGTTGTTGTTTTGTGAATTGTCCATCATTAAAAATAGACCTGAAAGGCTGAAACACTCGATCTGATATTGACTCAATAATCTGAATGAACACCTGTAGTTCCGATGAATATGCTACATCATATCTTTACACGAGTATCAAGAAAATAGTAGATATCATTAAAAGGGATAGACAATAAGAGAAGATGCGTGGATACGAGTCAAAGAAACCGATATGGGTATTGCTCAAATTGGAATTATTGCATAGTAATTAGCAAAAGTGACAAACCAAAATAGAAATTGTGGCTTTTTCATGGGGACATAGTGAGTATGAAGTATGGACCATAGGAATGCCTGAGATATGCCAATGGAAGGATAAGCCAATGGAATGTTACATTGTTATGTTCAAGTCTTTATTAGTTGTATTTGTGATTTGTTTTGTAAGATGCTCTAGGATATATGCATATTTGAGAAACAAAGATGCTAGTCTAACCGAATCTCACAATTGTTTATTCACTTTCTGTCCTACTAAAATTGCTACATTATTCATCTTGATATCTCCTATTGATTTTGGTATATTTCACTTTTCATCACTTTCATTAAAACTTGATCTAAACATTTTTCTTTTTTTAATCCAACGCTGCACGCACATGTGACATTTTTCGTCTTATTATCCTAACCACTAAACCAATTGCTAAATTTGTACACATAACATTGTTAGAGTATATAACATATCTTACGCCTCAACCATGAACTTAAGATTTTGGTTGAGTTGTCTCCTTGACATGGTATCACAAACCAGCGTGACAAGACGTCACGGGTTCAAATCTCAACTACCCTTTTAAAGTTGAATATTTACCGCCAGGTATGAGGAACACCTGTGCTGCATCCACACTTCTACCCCAAAGGACTCTCGTGTCGGGGGCAAGTTAGAGCATATGCTGCATTGAGAAGTATATCATGTAGGAAACTTTTCTTCTATAGTATGCACATACCATTAGTTGCTAGTACTAGAGAAATCATTGATCTTGATAATTTTCTATATGTTACAGTGACTGCAGCATCCCTAGCCCAAACTTTAGCCAGCAAGCTATAGTGTATCAAGATGCACCAGCATTTTTAGACACTAAACCTGTTTCTCTGAATCTCTTTGAAACCGAAACTGGTGCTTGTGATCGTTCCCCTCTGAGCGACATTTTACCACCCATTCAAGTTCCTGTACCTGGCGGCTATATGATTTCGAAAACCATGGATCAACCGCAACACCAATCTCCACGTCCACCTTCTCCTACTACACATTATGTTCACCAGCCAATTTCTCAACCCAACTACGCCCATCCAGCTTCTCAATCCAATTATGTCGCCAAATATTACCCGAGTTCTGTTCCCATTGCCTATACGCCAATGTATCAGACTTACGTCCAACTCCAACAACCTTACCAATATCCGGTGAATAAGCCCTATCAGTGCTACATGATGCCTGTTGGGCATACACAAAATCTGTCGATGACTCCTCCTTTGACAACAACACCAACTGTTTCGACCAACCATCCTCAAGTGCCATCAAACTCGGTTATGGTTCCTTCCCAAATGGTTCGAGAAGGATATAAACCGGTCAGTCCAGCACCCACATACGATGATAAAGTATATGGGCAAATCGTTGGTTCAAACCAGCCCGCGACCTTGTCTCCAATGAATCAACCAATACAACCTGTTACTTCATCCGCTGTTGAAAATTCCAATTATTTCAGTGATTTCGAGGATCCAATACGTGCTCAAATATACAAAACTCAACCTTCTGGTCCTAGTTCTACAATGCCTTCTCAACTTCAAATGTTACCCGAAAGCTTTGGTAAGTTACAAATGGAGAATACTAAGCATTAAGGACCGTAAGGCTCGAAAAAATGCTGCTGTGATAAACAATTTTGAGTAAGATATATAGATCTGATTAACATGGTTCTTTTTGTTTACCTCATAAGTTTTTTTCTTGATGCACTATTCCTCTATTTCTTTGAATTTGCTACATAACAGAAATTAAAGTAAACGCTTATTAAATGTTGCGTAGCAAAATCAAAAAGAACGGAGAGAATGTTGTTTAGTTGCTTTAATACATGTTTATGTAATATTTAAGAGCTTCTTTTTTGTTTTTAAGTTATACAAACAAAAGTTACTTGATATTCATGTTGAATATCATTAAGCCATTGTGGCTTTGTTTTGTCAATATAAGTTTTATCAATATATATGAGTTTTTATTGTTATGTTGAATATGCATTCCTAATATGCTACACAATTGTACTAAAAACATTAAAAAAAAAAAACCAATGCAATCTGAATTCACACTTGCACATGAAGCAGTTCTTTTCTAAAAAAAGATTAGGCTGGCCTAATTGAAGTTGTCTCACGGTGAGACAGCCTTAATAAAAAATTAGTATAATTTACATTATGTACTCATGACAAAATCCTCCCAATACATCTACACTCTAAAGAACCATGTTTCATGTTTGTATATTGTTATTGTGTAGAATGAATATCTGAGAAGCCGAATAATTCATATTGGCTCCGCTCTAGGGGAGTGAATTTTCATTCTCGATCAGTTCATTAGCATAATATTTCGCCATATTGAACATTACCTTTCTCCTCCTCTTCACATTCGAAGAAGTTGAAGTGCTTATTCATCTTGTAGCGGGAGCTCCAAGAGATCTCGGAAAGTTTGATTGTCTTCTATTGTGCAGCTCTTCCTTTAGTTTTAGTTCTCCGATCTCATTCTTTGCTAGCGCGGTTTTTATAACCGCCTCTTTCTCCCCTGCCTTCAATGCTTCTTCTCAAGCATTAGCCGCCACCACTTTCTTGTCAGCAAGCTCTCGAGCCTCCTCTGCACACCCTACTAAATAATCATACTCGAATTTTGGTATAGTAATCGTACATTTCTTCTTCAAATCCCTCTCGCTACCTCATTAGCAAGAACTCTTAGTTTCTCAAGTGCATTTCCTTCTCTTGTTTTAACTACTTCAAGCTCTCGAATCATACCTTGTAAAGTCTCTTCATTTTTGCGAGTTTCACCCTCAATTTCCCGAATTCCAATCCTAATGTTCTCTATTTCTTCTCTCAATTCCGCCTCCTCTTCCTTCGCAGCTTCCTTTTCCCTTACCAATTTTTCTAAAGGAAAAGTATCGGTAACATTCGCTTCGTCTTTCCCTCATGATGTATGAAGAAATGCTCATTTTAAAACCAAAATTTACTGAATGATGAACGGTTTATGTTTGGTTGTTATTGTTACATGTCTACTATGTGTATTAAGCCATTTATTTGTGCATATACTCCAGTGGGGACTGGGTTTATGCACCTTTCTTTTTCAGTTGTAGAAAAAGCCTAACAGGTTTTACTCTGCTTTTGTTTTGACTTTAGTTTCTAGTACCCGTGTCAGATACTCGATATTTGGATATGTACCCAACACTTGAACACTTTATTTTAGACAAAAAATATTTTTTTACTAATTTAGTCGAGTTGGATGTCGTAAAACCCTATGTTTAATATATTAGTTTTGAGAATAAGGTGGTAGGAGGTATTACTAATAGGAACTACAAAATTCTAATGTTCCCACTTCATTATCATTATACCCAGTGTATCCTGCCCATAGAAGAACCATAAATAGGATCTAAGAAGAAAAGAATGGCGACAACTGATACTCAAAAGAAGAGCGCGGCCAAAAAGTCCCACTTACCACCAATAATCAAGACTTAAAATGCTCAAAAATCCACTCCTACTTTAGAACAAAATGCCCCTAATCCCTATAATATCAGAATACCATCATTTGTGCACATTTCTAAACGTGCCCACTCACATTCATAAGCTACTCAAAACCCTATTTTCTTCCACTCAAAAATCACACATCAAAATGTCCCTTCCATGCTACAATTAATCATACTATTACACTTGATATTTTTTCTTCTTCCTAAAAATTTCCTCTATAAATTCACACTTTGCACATCTCAAATCCTTACAAATCTCAACCCTAACAATAAGATCTCTATCCTCCAACTTTCCCATCAAAATTAAGACATCATTAGACATTTTAGTTCTTCCTAGCTAGTTAGTTCATTCCAATTATTAATCATAATGACAACGAAGATAAGTTCCCTTGCCCTATTTGTGGTGGTTGTCGTGGCGGTGTTTCTATCCATGACACCAAAAACCGAGGCTGTTACGTGCAATCCAACGGAGTTGACCCCTTGTGCCTCATCATTGACATCCGGCCAACCACCATCAAACGCATGTTGTTCAAGATTGAAGGAACAAAAACCTTGCCTTTGTGGATACTTAAAAAACCCTACTTTCAAGCCTTACATTTCTTCTCCTAATGCTAAACGTGTGGCTTCTGCTTGTAAAGTGAGCATTAAATGCTAAGAATAATCGTTGTTAAATCACTTTCATCTTAGTAATTTATGTTGTCATAAATCATAATCACTATGAGTGTTATTAAAGATGGTAAAGAGTGGAGTAGTTTTCGCTAGTAAAGTGAGCGTTAAATGCTAAGCATAATCGTTGTTGAAGTAAGCATAATTGTTGTTTAATTACACTAATCTTAGCAATTAAGGTCGTCATAGATCATAATCACTATATGAGTATGATTAAAGATGGTAAAGTGTGGAGTATCTTATTTTCAAGTAAAATAACCATGTAACACTCAATTTGCTCTATCATCCATTATAGTTCATCTTATTGAATTTGCCATATTTTTATTTATGAATGTGATTTTACCATTTTTACTTTCTATATCCGTTATATCCTACTCTAATTTCTGTGACAAATGAGATAAAATATGATTTTAGTATTTTACCATTTTTACTTGCTGTAGCCGTTATATCCTACTCCTAATAATAATGATGCAAGTACTCACCTTTTAGGGTAAAATTAACGGCTTTTCTCTAGTAATCCCTCTCAAGGGAGTGCGGGTATGGATAGTCTGTCACTTTCCCTCACCCAGACCCTGTTTTCGAGCAGGGTATTGGGTTGATGATAATGAACTCTAATTATTTTATACCCTTATAAATTTAATTTGAATTCAAAGTTAATTTAAATGTTTTTAATTTATCAAATACACATTTAAATAATTTTAAATGTTCAAATAAAATTATTGTTAATTCCCTCGCAAACAAGTACCTAAATAATAGTCCAAAGAACCACTTATCATTAAACTTTAAAAAAAAAAAAAAAAAAAAAAAATTACCCAGAATAATACGACCTTTCACCGATTTTCCAAGAATAATACGAACTTTCAATTAACCACCAATAATACGAACTTTGACATGCATTTTCCGCTGGCATACATGACATGTTTATAACCGGTAGTACATGTCTTTTTTTTACCGTTGCTCAGCAGGTTTCAACCAGTAGTACGAACTTTCAATTAACCACCAATAATACGAGATGAAACCTGCTGAGCAACGGTCAAAAAAAGAACTGTACTACTGGTTATAAACAGGTCATGTATGCCAGCGGAAAATGCATGTCAAAGTTCGTATTATTGGTGGTTAATTGAAAATTCGTATTATTCTTAGGAAATCAGTGAAAGGTCGTATTATTCTGGGTAATTTTTGCAAATAAAAATAAAAATAAAAAAACACTAATCTTATGAGACAACTACACGCAAGTTATAAATAGACCCACACAATAAGGGCACTATAGCGTATGAGATAACCTAGAACAAAATTGACAAGCAACAATATAATTAGGGCACAAATTAAACATGATCATTTAAAATCGTATTATTGCTTTAAGCCGTATAGTAACCCATTATGACGAATGAGTGAAAGAATTATAGTAATGCAAAATTATACAAGCAACAAAATTTAATTTCAACAGGAAAGTTAGAAATTGAAATAAGGAATTTAATAGTAACAATCTAATAAAAAAGTTGACTGCAAACAAATTTGATGAAATTTCATTTTAAAACGAATGAGTAATAGGAGAGAAGTAACCTACTAAATTTATAAGTTAGTTAAAGTTTCTTTAATTTTTCGATGTGAGATTAGGTGTGAGTTATTTTTCCAAAAAATAGCTGATATATTAGCAAATATGTGTGTTTTATATATAAATCGATTTACAAACTACTCCTTCGTTTTTTATTCTTCTTGTTTACTTGTTGCATAGTTTTCAAAGTAAAATTTGAGTCTAAATATCTCTAAACACGCGTCATAAAAAATTATAAAAAAATAAAAAAATATATATTAAGACGAATCTCACAAGATCTCACATGGATATAATCTATCATCTATCATCTATCATCTATCATCATCATCCTACTCAGTATATCCCGTCCATAAAAATCTATAGATAGGGTCTGGAATATTTATCATCTATATACCTTAAAAAAATCTTAATCAATTTTCTCTTTCCTAAGTAGAATATTCTAAACGGAAAAAACATTAAAAAAACAAAGGGAGTATATAGCATATACTATATAGATACTAGTTTAATTTGTTACTAGATAATGCCCGTGCGATGTACAATTTTATGAAATTTTTAATATATTTTTTGTAAACAAAAAATTCAAAATTGATGGCATAACACATCCTATACTCTTTTAATGAATAACATTATAAATATTTTATAAAGAATTAAAAGAAAATAAAATAAAATATATAAATTTCTCATATATTAAATAATATGATCTAAAAAGCAAAAAAATCAATAAATATTGATAATATTAGAGTCATATTTAGAATATAAAAAAGTCTAAAGATAAAAGCATTAGTAATAAATGCAACGACATCATCATTGAGTTCTAGAGGGAAAATTTTCATTGAGGAAGTGACACGTAAGCAGTTTTAGAAAGGAATGGCGTCATCAGTGTTTTGTTTTAGTAATAGTTATAGATTGATATTATTTATCTTAGGACAAAATGGTCTATGTTATTCTCAAAATGTCATTAATTAATTAAAGTAGTTGTAAATAATCATTCACAAGTTGCCTCATTCATTAAATGTTTTTGTATTTGAATTCTAGCACACAAACTTGTATCATATTACCGTCCAATTACAAAATTCCACAATTTAACATAATCGTCATTTAAAAATCTCGTTTAATTTCCCATTGACTTTTCTCACAAATTCCATCTATAAATAAACCCACCCATTTTAGTAGCCTAATACCTCACCAAATCATACGTACAAAAAACATACAACTACATCTTTACAAATCTCAACCCTAACAATAAGATCTCAATCCTCCAACTTTCCCATCAAAATTAAGATATCATTAGACATTTTAGTTCATCCTAGCTTAGCTTAGTTCATTCCAATTATTTATCATAATGGCAACGAAGATAAGTTCCCTTGCCGTATTTGTGGTGGTTGTCGTGGCCGTGTTTCTATCCATGACACCAAAAACCGAGGCTGTTACGTGCAATCCAACGGAGTTGAGCCCTTGTGCCTCATCATTGACATCCGGCCAACTACCATCAAACGCATGTTGTTCAAGATTGAAGGAACAAAAACCTTGCCTTTGTGGATACTTAAAAAACCCTACTTTCAAGCCTTACATTTCTTCTCCTAATGCTAAACGTGTGGCTTCTGCTTGTAAAGTGAGCATTAAATGCTAAAAATAATCGTTGTTAAATCACTTTCGTCTTAGTAATTTATGTTGTCATAAATCATAATCACTATGAGTGTTATTAAAGATGGTAAAGAGTGGAGTAGTTTTCGCTAGTAAAGTGAGTGTTAAATGCTAAGCATAATCGTTGTTATAGTAAGCATATAATTGTTGTTTAATTACTTTAATCTTAGCAATTAAGTTTGTCATAAATCATAATCACTATATGAGTATGATTAAAGATGGTAAAGTGTGGAGTATCTTATTTTCAAGTAAAATAACCATGTAACACTCAATTTGCTCTATCATCCATTATAGTTCATCTTAATGAATTTGCCATATTTTTATTTATGAATATGATTTTACCATTTTTACTTTCTTTATCCGTTATATCCTACTCTAATTTCCGTGACAAATGAGATAAAATATGATTTTAGTATTTTACCATTTTTACTTGCTGTAGCCGTTATATCCTACTCCTAATAATGATGCAAGTACTCATAATCATCATATATTCATTCGGAGAGGTTTTTATGAGCATGTTTAATATATTTGGCCACATAAAATATTCCTTAAAAATTAGAGGCCTCAAACTTAAATTACATAGTATATTTTAAGTGTTCTAATATACAAAATTATAATATTAATAAAATATTATAATTTTTAAAATCACACAAAATCTTTAAAAAATTTTATTAATTTTTACCCCAACTTACATGTATATTATTTGTGCGCAATTTGTTGCTGGTTTCATGTGTTTGAGGAATCCTTTGTCATGTACTAGACAAAAGAGTAATTACCTAAAATTAATACTTTGGTTTGTTAGTGTTTTCATTCACTTTTGATGAATATATATTGTTTAAAAACTAACTAAATCAAAAGCTTATGTTTATGATTATGGCAGTTATAGCCTAATGATATATCAATCTCTAATATAAGAACTCTTTGGCTAGAAATGGTTATGTAACACTTGCCCTTCTAAAATACAACGCTAACTAAATATTCAACGAAATACTTTTCGCACATTTCTAATAGACTACTAACAGTCAACAAATAACAAACAATTTTAACCAAACATCTTCTTATAATTAATAGCTGACTTATCGTCAAATACTTTTAAATGGTCAAATCAATCGACAATATAAGCCAATAATTTCAACTAACAGCTATTTGTCAAACGGTAAAACCACAGTGGTTAAAGTGTTGATTCACTATAGATCATTAGATCATGAGTATAGGGTCCACATTGCCAAGATGTTGCAATACCATGTTGCCACATATAGGCTTCTAAAAGTCAAATGTACAAATGTAAATGATCTAGATGTTTCTATAACAAAGGTGAGTAACTAAGTGGTGAGTGCAATTATAAGTGGATGCGTCACCATCAAAGCATATACTATACTACTATGGTTTTAGTGCAACTCAATTATAACAAATGCCTCACCAATAACCTATCACTTTTTTCCTCTTTTCTTTTGATATATTTAGTTTTTTTTTATATTATTAGGTAGACCGAGAAAAGAGAAGATTCGGTGATAATTAAATCATGTTTTTAATGCAGAGATAGTGATACTTCCTTTAATTGATATGAAACTTAATTCTCAATTTATTTAGTGTTATAAGGGTTTGAATTTATATTTTTATGCGATATAGTTGTTTATGTTTGTTATAAAAAATAAAGTTTAAAGGAATTTTAATTTTTATTTGTTGAAAGTTATTAAATTTTTTTTTTAGTTTTTAAAAATAATTTTTCTAATTTGGTTGAACAATTAAATTTGCAGCAACCAAAAATTTGATATTAATAATCCAACCTTTTACTCATTCGTCGTAAATAATCGCACCTTTAGATTATTTTTTAATAATCTAACCTTTACCCTTAGTTTGCTAGTAGCATAACTCTTTATTTTATAATAATTCAACATTTGCCTCTAGTTTGCTACCAGCATACCCTAATAGTATGCTGATAGCAAACTAAGTGCAAAGGTCGGATTATTAAAAAAATAATCTAAAAATAGGATTATTCACGGCGGATGAATGAAAGATTGGATTATTAATATCTTTTCCAAATTTGAATCCATGCACACCGCCTTAGTAATTACTATTTTCCGATTTGAATGGAATATCCATTCCCTATGTTAATATGTTTGCTCAAAAATATTTAACCAACGTACAAACAACTATATAAATAAGTAATTTCTAAAAATAGAAATTAAAAGAAAATTAAAAGGCAATCACGCACATACAAATTAGGGCCTTAATTTAGAGTTAAGAGTGAAAATATTCTAACATTTTCTAATTTAAAAGTTTGAATTTTGATTGGTTGGTACAACAAATTTTTTACCTTATATATATTAAAAGGTTAAAGCGATATTTTCATTTGTTTTCTGACACTATTTTTTAATCACTCTTAAATTGTATATTGTTTTTAATATATAAGATAAATTAAAAAATAGTCAAGTGAAATTTAGTTTAATTCGTTTTGGTGCAATTTTATTAGTAAAACTATTTATAATTTTAAATCATATCCAATTTGAAATATTAATATTAAAATAGTGTATTAGTTTGTGTGAAAAACAAATGAAAAGATAATAGTGGGATGATGGAGTATAAATTGTTAAAGTTCTAACGTAAATGTATCAACAAAAAAAGTGTGGATGATAACTACGTACGTATAGAGAAACAAAATTTAAAAAGAAAAGTAAAGAAAATGAAGTTTGCATTGTATGAGTTTATTGAAGTAATATACTCCACTCAATCAGACCGTTTTTATGAGAGACGTTTTTCATGTCCAATCTATTAAAGCTTGTTGCCTATATTTACTCTACATTTTTACTAATGGACCAACTCAATTAGAGATGATCTTTCAAAGAAACCGTCTCTGACAAGAATTTGAGTTAAACAAAAGGATAATAAATAGAAGTCAAATTAAATTGATCGAAAGCTAAAATAATAATAATGAATTTTGTTTCACTTTATGTTTTATTTTTTTAAGTAATATCTTGGGTTTAATTATTAGTGTTCTTCTTTTATAAATTAGGTAAGGAAGGAGAGTATATTAGCAAAATAAAACGAGCACCGTTTTTTTTTATGCTTATTCTTTGGTAAATGACTTTTGGATTGACTTTTGACTTTTAATTGGTTTAAAAGGCAAAAAGCTTGTTTGTTAAATAAAAAACTGACTATAAAGCCAAAATGAAATGGGTAACTTAATTGGTTTTTTTCATAAGTAAGGCTTGTTGAATAACTTTTTCTTTAATAAAACAGATGATTAATGACTAATTTATAATTTATTATACATCAATATAAATAATTTACTTATTCTTCTAACTTATAAACCAACAAAAAACTAACCAATTAGTCAAACAATCCTAACTAAATACTCCCTTTCAATTATTTTAAATGTCTCATTTTCGTATTTGGTAAACTCATATTAATTGTCCCATTTCCCTTTTTTGTCTATCTTTTTTTTACCTAAATACCCCCACTTTTACTACTCCCAATACCCAACTACCATCTTTACCCCACTTTTTCAATTCCCAATACTCTAACTATCACATTTACAATTAATTTAATCAATTAAAATATCTAACTACCACCTTTTTAATGGACCCCACACCATCCTGTTAAAATCCGAATGAGACATCTAAAATGATTCGAGGGAGTACAAAATAACCCAAATGTATAATGAAGCCAATAAACCACCAACCCCACTAACAACAAAATGCACTTGAACTAAAACTTCCACTTAGAAATGACCACTTCTAACATTCCACATCCAACGTGTCTCCAATTATCATTTTAAAATTCTTCATTTCCCTTTAAATTATCTTTTATATACCCCTATAAATTCACACCTTGTACTAAACCCTAATCCCATATTACAATTCACATTATAGCATCAAAACACATTTTATATTAGAATTTGTATTTAAAAAACTATTTCTTTTTCTAATTAATTATCATGGCTAAGAAAGTGGCTAGAGTGGCTTTACTCTCCGTGGTGGTTGTTGCGGTGGTGCTACTAGCTAAAACACCAGCGACGGAGGCGGTGAATTGTTCCCCTTTAGAGCTAGTCCCTTGTGCACCGGCATTTATGTCTAGCCAAGAACCATCAAATTCATGTTGTCAGAAAATGCAAGAGCAAAAGCCTTGCCTTTGTGGCTATGCTAGAAACCCAACGTACAAGAGTTATGTTGATTCCCCTGCTGCTAAGCGTATAGCTGCCTCTTGCAAAGTTTACGTTAGTTGTTAAATGCGTCATTTACTAGATCAAAATTTAAATAATCACTATAATATATTATAATCTGAATTATTATGTCACAAAACATATAATTATCCAAAAAAGTATTGTGTTGCCCTTGATCACTATATTACGGACTATATAGTACATGTGTATGTATGTGTCTTTGTGTTTTCGTATTACTTCCTAATGTATGTGTATATGCATGTTATTTGCTTATGATACTTTATATATGAAGTATGTACGTTTTTAATTATGTTTTAGAGATCATGTATGTATATCTACTCTTATTAATAAAATAAATGGTTTTCTCGAATTTTTAATGATAATAGTAGAATAGTAGTAGTAAAATAATACTTTTTTCGTCTTAAGAAATTGTCACAGTTATATATTATGCAGAGAGTAAGAAATAGTAGGACTATTAGATTGAACGAAAGATCTGAAAGCTAGAAGAATTGAAATGTATGAATAAGAATAAATAAAATAATTGGAAATTTTTTAGTAAAGAATTGTAATCTATTACATATAAAATGTTTGCAAAGAAGGAACACTATTCACATTTTGCAATATGAATAGTGTTTTTGCCTTGTAAGCTGCCATGTCATACAACCCTCCCATGTCATAAATTGGGCCTGATATATATAACCTAAATTGCCCTAAAACAACACACTGGTTCATCTCCTTCTTTCCCCAATAAACGGCTGCTCCTTCCTTCTCCATTTCATCTTGCTGCTCCAATCAAAACTTCTTGCTGCTGCTCACTCGCCATTCACCACCATCTTCGCTACTGCTGCTTGATTCTTTCTTCACTTCAGGTTCAATTCTTCCTTTTTTATTTGCTGCTCTCGAATGTTGCTGTTGCTTTTGTTTTGATATGGAGTCTCTTTGAATTTGCTGGAAAAGAGTGTTTGTCGGGTTTAATCTTCATTTTAATGGATTGGAAGTCTCACGCATTACATTCTTGTTGTCTTCCTCTTTTCTCTTTGTCTTCCTGCTTACTCCCTCTGTCCCATTGAAATTGCATCATTTTTCATTTTGGTCCGTCCCACTTAATTTGCAACATTTCTATTTTTGGATAATGGCCCACCACTTTCTTTTAATCTCATCCATACATTTTAACTCTCTTTTAATTTCATCCACACAATTCATTCTCTCTCTTCATTTATTACCACTTTCTTAACATTTACCCATTTTCTCTTTGATGCAAATCAAAGAGGACGGAGGGAGTATTTTCTTTGTTGATGTAATTTCTTGTTTATTTCGTTGTCATTGAAAGGTATTGGTAGTACAAAATGGAGCAGTATGAGGTACTAGAACAAATCGGCAAGGTGCGTTTGGTTCAGCACTTCTTGTACGACACAAACTCAAAAAAAAGAAGTAAGTGCATCTCATACACACTACTTTGAGCATTCAGCTGTAGTTTATAGTGCTGCAAAGTGTTTGGCTTTCTTTGGTCTATTTTCTTAGTCTAACGAATATCGGCTTATCTTTTAGGTATGTCCTGAAGAAGATTCGACTTGCTGACCGATAAAACATGCAGATCTGCTCACCAAGAGGTCAGTTAACTCTGTCAC
This sequence comes from Amaranthus palmeri, assembly GCA_019776075.1. Lineage (NCBI taxonomy): Eukaryota > Viridiplantae > Streptophyta > Magnoliopsida > Caryophyllales > Amaranthaceae > Amaranthus > Amaranthus palmeri. Next base: position 637,373 of record JAAKBH010000309.1, read on the forward strand.
TTTCTTTATCTCCAATGTTATAAAAATATCACACCTCTCTTATTTTGCACCGAAGAAAAGAAATAGAGGTTTTGAATGTATGTAATGGAGTTATATTTGGTATTCAAGCTTTTCGTAACGAGTACTTTCATGCATATGCTAAATTATGATTAATAAATGCACTAAACAATGACAGAGGACTTTACTCGGTGAAGAGAACAAATGGCTACTTCTAATTTTGAATCTATCTTGCTCACCTCTTGGATTTTTATCGAACCAAAATGCTGCATGTAGTTCTTTCTGACATGATTGTGTACTGGAAATTATAGATGTGTTCTTTGTTCTATGGTTTACAGAAAGAGCTGATTTCTAAAATAAGGAACCCATTCATAGTAGAGTACAAGGACTCGTGGGTTGAGAAGGTTAGTTGATGTTTTGATACACTCAAGGTGGATTACCATTTTATATATTAATTTTTGTGTGTAATATAAAAACTTTTGTTGTGTTTGTACAAGTTTTATATGATAAATTAACTGGAAGAAGCAAAGGGTTTGGATTTGTGACTATGTCAATAGCTGAAGATGTAGAAGCAGCTGCCCAACAATTCAATAGAAATGTAAATCCTTTTACTTTTTGAACTTGAATTTTTGATATAGTGTGCACCAAGTGAATTCCTATCACTACTCATTTTTGATTTTGGGGGACACTTTAATATTAACCAGAAATCGAGGTTCATGATGAACATGATGATGATGATGATTTGGGGATAAGACTTAAAAATATAGGTGATGGTCAAATTGAGTTTCAAGATGAACATCCTATAGTGAATTCTTCTTTCTGGTAATTTGTAAATTCACTTCATTTTCTTCATTTATTTATTCTCTTCATTTTGATATTATATTAGTTTAACTTTTTAATTTCTTTAATCATTGTACTAAATTCGATTTAGTTGAGTCTTATTTTACTTTTTTCACTTTCTTAACAGTGCATCAGGAGCGTCAAAAGCAGCAACACGACATAGATGTTTACAAATTGTACGTCATTTGTTTATTGTTGATAATAATATGGGGATTGATGATATAAATATGGGTTATCAAGTTAATGGTGAAGAAGATATTGTTTCAATTTGGTAAAGTTCTATCTTTTTTGTATGAACTGTTAATTTATTGTGGTTTTCACTATTAATTTGTTGTTTCAATTGATCATTTAGGTTTTCAATATTAGTTAAATTGATTTGGGGTTTTTATTTTTGTTGAGTAAATCATTAAGTCATTCTTATATTCATGTCAATCATCTAATTTTCTTTCTTCACCTTTTCCATCTCTCGATGGCAATGTATTTCCATAGATATTCACCTGTTTTTCTTTTTCTTTCTTGCTGAATTCATTAGATACAAGAAGCTTCTATGCACAGTGGACATTACAAAGGGCTTCTATGCATAGTCTCCAAAAGAACTTGTTTGATAAATGAACAAAATGAACAATGATCTAATATCGTTCTTGTGCAAAATGAACAAAATGTTCACATAAAGTATTCATTTAATAATATGTTTTTCTCCAATTCATATTTTTAGGTATCACTACCAATGATCAATGATCTAGAGTAGATATAAATTTTCATGACATGGGAGTGTCCAGTTTATGAAAGAATTGATCCTATTGGACTTCCTATCTATTGGAGAATTCTACCAAGCAAAAACGATTGTTGTGTTTGTATAGTTTATATATGATAAATTAACTGGAAAAAGCATAATATTGGGATTTGTGTTTATGTCAACAGCTAAAGATGTAGAAGCAGAAGCAGTTGCCCAACAATGGATATGTAAATTCTTTTACTTTTTAAATTTGAATTTTCTCATATTGTGTGCACCAAGTGATCAGATACATTTGATTTAATTTTCTTTTTTTCAAATTTTTATTTTTACTTCTTATTGTATTTGATTTTTATCAGTTTTGATTTTTTTTTTTTAATGAAACTCGAGTTTCATTTTGGTTTTCATTGATTTTAAAATGAAAATTAGTTTTGATTTTTCATCTTTTTGATTTTACTTTTGAGTTCTAATTTTTGTATAGATTGAAAATTTAGGGTTTTTTTGGAACTTTTGTGTAGATTCACCATCAACTTAGGTTTTTAATGAAAGCTATTTTTACTTCTGCTTTATTGGTTTGATTTCCCTATTTGCTTTTAAGATTTAATTGGTTTGTTGATTGATTTTTTTAATCAGTTATTTTGATATGCTCTTATCTTATTTATTTAGATTTTGATTTGGGTTTTTGGTCATAGGAGTTTTTCGTTTTAGATTTGAATGCGAGAGTTTTTGTTTGTTTTGGTGAAAAAGTAGGGATTTTCATTTAGGGAAAGTTAAGGCTTTTCATTTGAGGGTTTTCAATTGATTTCAATTGATTCTTTGAACCAAAATGACTGTAATTATACGGATACTTAAGAAATAGGATGCTACAGTAACAAATCAATACTTTTGAGCAATTTATTATTTATTGTTGAATACTTATGAATGAAATTTGTTATTTATTGCAAGATATTTCAATGAAATTTGTTATTTATTGTTGCTCAAGTATTCATCATGCATTGGAAGTTTCTTAGACATGGATACTTAAAAAATAGGATGCTACAGTAACTAAGGTTATTATAGTGTGCAATCTTAATGCTGTAGGATGATATTGTTGGCTACTAATTGTTTAATTATATCTATGTTAAATTATCTTACAACATCATAGCAAAATGGTTGTGCAGAATCTGTATTCAAAGAGAAGAAAACAAGTGTGACCTGCTCTATAAATTTAAGCCTCAAGGATAAAACTCTTCAACTTATGCAGGATAAATCAAGAAAATAACCCCTAATAAATGTCAAAAATCAGAATAAGAATTGAACGTGTTCTTGAGACTACTTAAGTGATTTTGATGTTCTCATAGCTATATACTTCATTGATTTTGTGATGTTTATGCAATTTCTTCTCTATGTCCTGATTTAATTTATTTATAGGTATTATTGTTTTTTATATGGGCCCTTTTGTCGGTGCAAGGTCAGATTGTTTTTTTTTTCTTTGAGTTGGTTTTCTCGTCTTTTAGGATTAGTTTGAACATTGGAGGTGTTCAACATGTTATAAATAGTAAATAGATTGTAATTGTATAGCAGCTTGATTGATCATGTACTTGTGTTATGACTTTCAGATTGGATGGCATGCAAATGATGCTGATCTGAGAAATCTCTTTGTATAAGGCATTTTTATACTACAATCCTCTTCTACTCGTGGTTAGTAGAGTTTTGTTATATTTTCTGAATTTCCATAGTCATTTATTTAAAGCATGAAAAGTAAATGAGTAAACCTTTTCAATCTATAGCCTTACATTTTTTTAGTTGTACATTCAATCCTAAAATATTTCCTAGGTGGGATCGAGTAAGTGAAATTTTTTGTTAGTTAATTTGATTTTTAAAACCCCACCTAGGTGGAACATTGGGGTAATAGAATGTTGGTAGTTATGGTAAATGGCTAAATGCAATATAGTTTAGTATAATTTAGCTTTTTCACTAAAGCTTTGTTTCTTTCTTGTTTAGTTAAGTTCTATAATTAGGTTGGTGAATTTGTGGAAATATTTTGCTATTTTGAATTGAGTAAAAATGATTAAACTTGCTCTTCCAGCATCTTGGGGCTAGAAGTAATGGGTTATGTTTTATTGCACAAAGTTGAACTTTTTTTCTTTAATTATTTACTGATATGGGAAGTTTTTTTAACTAGGAAGTTTGTGTGTAATTGGGTTGGCACAAACCCATGCAACTTGTCTCTCAAGTATTATTTGCTGATTTATTTTGTGAAGATGTTAGTTAGGGTTTGGTACTTTAGTATTTTCTAAGTATATTGCCAAAATAGATATTACATTTATTGACTTAGTTTTAAGGATTTGGATTTTGGCATATATTATCTACAAATTCAGATTTTTTGGATTTTAAATAATTAGCTGGTCTCTGAAGTACTTTATTCACACAATCACACTCTATTATTTTTGTACTTTTTAGATAAAAGAAATGTTAACCTTAAACCTCATTTTAAGCTCAAATAAGAGTTAAAAACTTTAGTATGGTCTACCTAGATCCATTAGATTATTTATAATTGAAATAGTATAATTTCGTTTCTAATTATTGTTTTGACAATTAAGAACAATAGTATAATTTCATTTTAAGCTCAAATAAGAGTTAAAAACTTCAGTGGCTTCTAATTTCGTTTCATGTGAGAAAATTATTGTTTTGACAATTAAGAACAATATTATAATTTTGTGTTTGTAGTCTTTTGTGAATATTATTAAGAAAAAACTTGAATTTAACCCAGGTTAATTCCTTGTAATTTTGCATAAGACTACATATTTTTACAATGTAGATGTTGAAGTTATTTTTTTATTCACTTATTATGAAAGGTTGTTTTTAGTGTGGTAAAAATTTCAGACAAATTATCAAAAGATTGTTCTTTAACACAGTTTTCTTCATACTTCTATAACTTGTAATTGAATGGGATCTAAATGTTTTGACAAAACAAATACTACTACTATAATATGTAGTTTCGAACAAATATTCCTTCATGTAGATATGCTTGTGATTCATGAGTCATGACCAAATATTTCATGTGAGATCCTCCAATGTCTCTTGATAGTGGATGCATTTTATGCAATTGTATCTCAATAGAATAATACATTTTAATATTATGTAGGTTGTCCTCGTTTAAGATGTGAGTGATATTGTGCTTTTGAATGTGACACCCTTATCATTGGGTCTTGAAACCCTTGGTAATGTGATGACCAAGATCATCCCCAGAAACACATCATTGCCCACGTTCAAGTCAGTATTCTTCTCGATTGTTGCTGATGGTACTTTATCAGTGAGTTGTTGTCGTGTACAATATTTTGAAGTGTATGATAATAATAGTCATCATTTTGTTGTAAGCATTGAAATTGCTAAAAAAATTTCACCTCCTTGTAATAAAAGTTCATTTTCCATAAGCATATTTTTTGGAAATGCACTTATCGACTTATCGCTTCATCATCGAGTTGTTTTTAGTTTTCAGATTTGGTACTATAAAACTCTACGTTATTGTTATATTAGGAATTTAATCTTTTTTTCTTGAAAGATTTCATTAATTTAAAACTAGAACAGAATATATCTCAACACAAGGTGTCACACCCTAACTATACACTGCATCAGCATGAGAAACACCCACCTTCGAGGAAGGGCTGTGTAGCCTTACTCTTCATGTGCATGAGTAAAGCGGCACCAAGTTAATGGTTAAACAAAACAGGAAGAAACAAAGAAATTACAATTCTAGACCAGACAGTAAGTTGGGTGGCATAGCTCTAAATCTGGCATGAACTTCCTCTTTGATCCGGGAGATCACTAAAGTTGGGCGAACCATATTGTATCCATTTAATCTTTAGTTTTCTTTACGGTATCTATTTCATCGTTCGTTGTTTTAAAACAAATATAAATTGTGCTTTCAGTCTAGAGAACAATAGCAAACTATAGCTCACCTTGGTCTTGCGATTTTATTACCATTTTTCACAATTTTGACAAATTCCGAAATTTTTCACACAATGCACCTTGCATTCTAGAGTATGTATGTGTGTAATCTAGCATTTTACTCAATTAGCAATTGCGTAAAACATCATCATTTAGCATGACCATTAAGGCGTTACTAAGAATATGAGATAATAGGATGTAGCATGTTGAATAATTCTTGCAAGGTAGACAACTTAATATTAAGTGACAAACAAATTTAAACTAAGTGACAAACAAATTTTGAGGATTAGGAAAATTTTAAAGCATCAAGATTTATAAAACCTAAGTGACAAACAATTCACACTATGTCTCTTTTGTTTAGCAAAATAAATTGGTATATTTCGTAAAATTATTGTTTAAAATCGAAATATATAAAAATATTATCATTAAACTCGAAAGTATAACTTGGGGGACCGCGTGCGAAGCACGCGGCCCCACAACTAGTTAAATAAAAAAGACCAACTAAAAAAAATATGGGATAATACTCCTAATAAGGATCATTGTGCCCAAAGAAAGCTTTATGTGAAAGGTATGTACAGACTAGTGGGTGATACAATATTTTATTTTATTATTCTAGCTAGCTAGGTATATGTATGATACATGTTGATTACAATTTTTGTATTAGTATATATACTTAAAAAATAAAAGAAAAATATTGTTGGTACTATATAATTGATATATAATTTTTTTTATTTTTAAAAATCATCAAACATAGATAATAGTGAACTTATTTATATAATTTATTATATGATACTCCCTCTATCCCTCTTAATTTACCTTATTTTATATTTTAATCATTTTATAGATTTTGTCGCATTTTTTATTTTGGGACATGATTACACCACTTTAATACATAGTATTCTCTCTTTTATTTCTAGATAACCTCACTGTACTAATGTACAATCAATTTTTAAATCTCTAGGTAATTCTCAATTAAAGAAAAGTGATATTTTACTCTTATTTTCTTTGAAATAGCAGTTTTATGAAATACTTTTTGAAGCACTTTATGTATGGACTTGATACTGAAAACAAACTAATTAAAGTTATAGTTGAATAAATATTTTATTTCAAATTATAAATTTTAGTTATGAAAAATAAAAAAGTAAAATTCGAAATTAACAATGTTAGAGAGGTCAATTTTATACCAATCTTTGTTTTGGCGTTTGTAGTTCTTCAGCAGGCATAGTTTTTATAATCATTAAGCAAAAATGCAAATCATTTTCTCTCTATGCAAGGTTCTCACCCTTTGAAGGTAAAATTAACGGATTTTCTCTCTAGTATTCCCTCTCAAGGGAGTACGGGTATGGATTGTCCGTCACCTTCCCTCACCCAGACCCTTATTCAAGCGAGATATTGGGTTAATGATGATGATGAACTTTAATTATTTTAATACCCTTATAAATTTATTTTAATTCAAATTTAATTTAAATGTTTTTAATTTATCAAATACACATTTAAATAATTTTAAATGTTCAAATAAAATTATTGTTCCCTCGCAAATAAGTACCTAAATAATAGTCCAAAGGGACACTTATCATAAAAATAAAAATAAAAAATAAAAAAAAAAAAAAAAAAAAACACTAATTTTATGAGACAACTACACGCAAGTTATAAATAGACCCACACAATAAGGGCACTATAGCGTATGAGATAACCTAGAACAAAATTGACAAGCAACAATATAATTAGGGCACAAATTAAACATGATCATTTAAAATCGTATTATTGCTTTATGCCGTATAGTAACCCATTATGACGAATGAGTGAGAGAATTATAGTTATGCAAAATTATACAAGCAACAAAATTTAATTTCAACAGGAAAGTTAGAAATTGAAATAAGGAATTTAATAGTGACAACCTAATAAAAAAGTTGATTGCAAGCAAATCTGATGAGATTTCATTTTAAAACGAATGAGTAATAGGAGAAGTGACCCACTAAATTTATAAGTTAGTTAAAATTTCTTTAATTTTTCGATGTGAGATTAGGTGTGAGTTATTTTTCCAAAAAATAGATGAGATAGTAGCAAATATGTGTGTTTATATATAAATCGATTTACAAACTACTTCGTTTTTTTATTCTTCTTATTTACTTGTTGCATAGTTTTCAAAGTAAAATTTGATGCTAAATATCTCTAAATACACGTCATAAAAAATTATAAAAAAATAAAAAATATATATTAAGACGAATCTCACGAGATCTCACATGGATATATCTATCATCTATCATCTATCATCTATCATCACCATCATCATCCTACTCAGTATATCCCGCTCATAGAAAGCTATGAACAGGGTCTAGGATATTTATCATCTATATACCTTATAAATCTTAATCAAATTTCTCTTTCCAAATTAGTAGAATATAAAATGGAAAAAAAAATGGAGGGAGTATATAGTATATAGATACATTTCAAAAAAAAATAGTATATAGATACAAGTTTAATTTGTTATTGATATTATTTATCTTAGGACAAAATGGTCTATATTATTCTCAAAATGTCATTAATAAATAAAAGTAGTTGTAAATAATCATTCACAAGTTGCCTCATTCATTAAATGTTTTTGTATTTGAATTCTAGCACACAAACTTGTATCATATATTACCGTCCAATTACAAAATTCCACAATTTAACATAATCATCATTTAATAATCTCGTTTAATTTCCCTTTGACTTTTCTCACAAATTCCATCTATAAATAAACCCACCCATTTTAGTAGCCTAATACCTCACCAAATCATACGTACAAAAAACATACAACTACATCTTTACCAATCATACATAACTCAAAGTTATATCATGGCAAAGACAATGGTTATCGTTACATGTCTCGTGGCGGTTATTGTGGCGGTGCTGGTGTCGGACGTGGTGGCCCAAACACCGGTAACATGTCCTAGTACTCCACCATCTGATTTACAACAATATTGTATTGGAGCATACTTATTCGGCATAAATCCATCAACTCAATGTTGTACTGTTTTAAAAAGGGAGGAACGATGCCTTTGTACATACGCTAGTAACCCTAACTATGCAACTTACGTTAATTCCGATACTTCCAAGCGTATAGCCGCAAAATGTAATATCACCCTTACATGTTAAATTAATCACCATTTACTCAATAATAATAATAATAGTAGTAGTAATAATAATAATAATAATAATAATAATAATAATAATAATAATAATAATAATAATAATGTCACTATATACTATAAATAAATTATCGTGTAGTACTCTTTTATCGAGTTTTATCATCATTGTACCAAGTGTATTGTTGTGTTAAATTAATCACCATATACATACATGCATGGAAGTTGTTAGCTACAAATTATATATGGGTATGTAACTAATAAGTTGATCTCTATGTTTTTAGAGATTATGTATATGTATATGTTACACCTAGCCCTTTAATAAAAATATGCATGGTTATACCTTTTTTATTACTCATTCTAATAGTGTGCTTGGTTTTCATTATTATTGCTACTTTTGTAGTTATTAATTTATTACATCTCAATTTTTTGTTAGAAAATAACTAAAGTTAATTATTTGTATGTATTCTATTTATCTTATCTATAAGGTGTAAGTTTCTCTTCGTTTGAAGACCCTTTTAGATTCTTTGATCGCACTCTCCTTTATAGGTATGATTTGCCGTCGTTCTTTCCTCCTCAGACCGTGATCATAGTTTTCTATGAGCGGGATACATTGGGTATGGTGATGATGATGATGAGTTATAAAAGAGCTTTACATCAAGCTTGTGTGTAGTTAGCTAATTTTTTATGTGGACTTGTATACATGAGCCACTAATGGTCGAGTGCCACTCGAGCCTATGATGGTTTTTATGGTATTAGAGCCATGTTTGTGGGGACGTCACAAGTTTATAAAAAAAGTTGAGCTTACACGTGAGAAGGAGTATTGATGAATTGACATCATGTATTCATGTGATTTAATATCGGAAATTTAGTGAGTTGGTGACTTGCATATAAATTTGAAAAACTACCTCTTAAAGTTCTCCATATGATTTTGGAAGTGAATTTCATTAAATTTGTTTATAGCCAATTCTTTTCTTATAATACATACTTATATAAAGGAGTCCAATATCCTAAAGTCCCAAGTCCCAACAACCCACTAAAATCATTTGTCTCAAATCATGATCATATATTCAAATTTTCTTCCTAAAATCATGAGCATATATAGTGAGATCGATAATGGAGGAACTATCAATGTAAGAACTAATAGTAATTATGTTATGTTTTATCCAATTTTAACGGTTTAAAAATAAAATTTAGTCTTTGCAGAAAAAATGTTAAGGTTGGAATGAGAATTTTAAATTTTAAAATTAGTATTTTAAACATTATAAAATGGGTATTTTAAGACTTTAAGTTAGTCCTAATTTTTTTAAAAAAAGTGATGGGTTGGGCTGGTCGCATGCATATGGCAGTTTCACATGAAATTCAACAAATGTAATATCAGCCAGTCTCATGAGAGACCGTCATTCTGAGCAGAGCCGTCTTGGAAAATTTGGGAGCCCTGTGCTAAATTCTGTTGTGTGTCTTATTTATAGTAAATATAATATATTTTATTAATAAATTTAACATATTTCTTTTTTTGATTAACTTTTTCATATATGGGAGAAAGAGGGGCCCTGTGCGGTCGATCACCTCGCACACCCTCAAAGACCCCTCTGATTCTGAGAGACGACTCTCAGATCCAATTCATTAAAGCTTATTGCCTATATTTACTCTACATTTTTCCTAATGAGCCAACCTAATTAGAGATGGTCTCTCATAAAGACCGTCTGTTACAAGAATTTGTGGTATTAATGACATATGAGTAAGGGTATTTAACGGGCTAAAGTTCATTTTCAGCCCTAATCCGACCCATTTTAAAATGATACTCCCTCCGTTTCTTCTTAATTGTCCACTTTCCTTATTTGGTAAAGTCTCTTTACTTGTCCACTTTCTATTTTTGGCAAAACTTTTTACCTAAATACCCCCAACTACCCCAACTTATATTATTTAATAATACCCCACCTACCACCTTTTCAATTATAATAATCACTTAAAATACCCCACTACCACTTTTTCAATTATTATATTCACTTAAAATACCCCACTACCACCTTTTCAATTATTATAATCAATTAAAATACCCCACTACCACACCACTCTTAAAATCCGTTCCAAAGGCAAAGTGGACAATTAAAAAGAAACGGAGGGAGTATTAATAAGTGGGCTGAAATGAGTAACGGAGCTCTCAAAATCAACAAGATCTTTAATTTTGTGGTGAATCACATGCATACAAATCATAATCAAATACTAAAACTCTTGTTAATTAAATTAATATATTTGATCCCATCAAAAAAAATTAATATATATTTGAAGATAAGGATCCTTTTCAATTATTCAACATTTCCACATTGCCTTGGTTTCAATTCAAGGAAATCTTCAACATCTCCAATACAATCAATCCATTAATGCAACTTCTTAATGAATGAATTTTAACAAGTGCAAAATCCCAAGAATGATATGACACCTATTTAATCACCAATGATTAGCTTAAAAAACTAACTCCTCTACTTCATCATACTTGCTACATTTGACTTTTTACGCAATCTAATGTGTTATTTTAATTAGGTATATATACATTTGATTATGCACATCTAAAAATTATGAAGGTATGTGATTAGATGATTCAAACAAGATCTGACTATATTTTTTCTTACACATCAGTCGTAATATATGAATAAGCTTAAACAATGAATAGTGCCAATTACCAATTACCATTACATAACAAGTATTTGAAAACGAAGGAAGTACTTATCATTCCCATTCATTTGCATTGTTTAATAACAATACTATACACTGTATCGTAATTTAAAATGATGCGAAATAAGTAGAAAACAGAACTAATATTTTGAATTATTACCCTAGTCTTCACAACTATAAATAGAATAAGCTATCACATTACTTCTCCACCCCATTACACTCCTTAATTACTTCCTAATCACCAACTCCTCCTCCTTTATCTCTCCAATTCAGGTAAATAATAGGGGTGTTCAAAAGTACCCGACTTATTTACGCTTTACATTCTCTCTCTAATTAAGGAAATGAAGAAGGTGAGTCATTTAATGGCCACTATAATAATAGTGGTACTTATCTTAAGGGGAATGGAAATAGCAAAAGCATGTAATCCATTAGAACTTGCTCCATGTAAGGCTTCAATTGAAAATGGATCAAAACCAACAAATATTTGTTGCCTTGCATTGAAAAATCAATCAAAAGAGTGTATGTGTAATTACTATAAAGACCCTAGAACGGCTAAATATTTTAAGTCCCCTAATACTCGTAAAGTTGGTGATGCTTGTGGGGTTAAACACCATAATGATTGTTAATCACCAAATTAATGTGTTATCCCATATACTTTTAAATTTGATTTTATCGTGACGAGAAATGTTTACAGATAAGAGGGTTGGATAAGTTGTTTTTCTGTGGTTTGGAGAATCAAATTTTTATCATTGAGATGATAGGAATATAAAGTGTTTGGGGTTGCTGGAGGCGTCTTATTCATGTTTTATACTACTGATTTTCTTTTTAGAGTATCTTTTGGGGTTCTCGTTCTCTTACTTTTCTCGTTTCTAATTTTTTGTTAGTTGTATTGTTCTCTTTGTAGTTTCTTAATTGTTTTTACGTTTTTATTTTATCTATTGTGTATTTTATCTCCCACGACGTAGGGGGTCCTTTTATTTATTATGAGTTGTTGTCGTACATTCCTCCCCAGACCATGTTCATAGTTTTCTATGAGCGGGATACACTGGGCAGAATGATGATGATAATTAGCTATGAGGCAACTTATAATTTTCAAGTTTTTACTTTGTTATCCCTCTTAATTTTTTTATTTGCGTTTGGTGTTTATGTTATTTTAAATTCTGAGAGACTAAAATAAATCGCAATCTTTGTTTTAATTTTGTTTACATTCGTTAAAAATGCATAATTATTGATTTGTACTTTATTTTATTTAAATAAGTTAATGTACGTACACTTATTTATATTAGCACCAAGGTTACTTTGTACCTTTGTATTACTTGAATCTATTAGCAATATTATCGATCTTTTAGTTTTTCTTTTACGAAGCTAAGCTTTCTTAATCTATTTGTTTTTTTTACATCTATTATAATTTAGAAAGATTTGTTGAAAATAATTCTAACTATGACTCTTTTTCAACAAAAGTATTATACTTTTATATCTTTTTAAAATACACCCATTTATTTTAGTAAAATTCATACTTTGATTTATTTTAAGAAGATTATCCCATTCCAATAGTATACACGTCGTCTCAAAGAAAATAAAGGCCTGTACAAATAATTTAAAATGGGCACCTCACTCTTTACAAGTGATATTTTCTAATAGCTACTGATTTTGGATAATTAGTTAATAGTTATATTAAGAGAGATATTCATTGTTCTATAAAAATATTTATTTGCCACAAGAAATACAACCTATTTTGTGATAAATTTTTTTAAAAAATACTTCTTCGTTACATTATACTTGCTACTGATAGTGATATTTTTCTACACAACATTTTACAATAGCTACGAGTGTTTCAGAACGGAGGAAGTACAAAACAATAGGGTAGATTTTTAAAACAAATGGGTATTGAAACAAAAAATTAATTGAAGGCCCTAGACTACAGGTGTTCAATGGGCTGGGTCGGGGCGGGTCATGTTAAATGTAAAACGGGCCAGGGCGGGTCAAACCCGTTTAAATACGACCCACTTTGACCCTTTTTAAAAAAGTTCATAAAATAGTTTTTTTTTATTATACTTTATGACCCGTTAGGGTCAATTCAACTATAAATATAACAAGCGCATATAAAAATATAAAAAAAAAGTGGTAAAATATTTTTACAACCAATTAATATAATTATCCGGCCCGACCCTTTACACAAAGGCCCGTTAATGACCTGCCTCTTTATTAACCCGACCCGCTAATGACCCATCAAAATGTGACCCGACCCTTGACCCATTAGGTCAACCCGCCCCGTTGAACACCTCTACCCTACACCAAAATAAGGATTGTAACTCCTAGAAATTGAACTACAATTATTGGGCCCCAATTTCAAGAAAAATGTAAAGGGCCCTGTGATGTTGTCCTTGTTGCACAGCCCCTTTATCGGCCTTAGCTTGATAGTATAGATTATTTTGAGTTAATAAATTGTAGAACACAAATTCTTACTTGAGACCGTCTTTTGTAAAAACGCCTCTTAAAAGTCCAGTTTAATTCTAAATATATATTATTACAACTCTAAATATAGATTTTGGCTGAACTTTTGAGAGTCATCTTTACAAAAATCGGTCTCTCAAGAGAACATCTAATTGTAGAAAATATTTTAAGCAGATGAGTCATAGTTAGAATTATTTTATACTATTCAAAAAAAGCTCTCATATAAAAAAAATTTAACAATTTAAAAATAAAAAATATAGTGTTAAGGGTATTTAAGTGTTTACCCAAATTACCATTTAGATCTATCCTTGAGTTAAAGGCATCCTTACATAAAACTTTTTATTGTATCAAAAACTAATTAAAGTGAGTTAGATACCTTTACACTAAAGTCTAAACATATGCATACAATTATAGTTTTACCAAAGATTCTTTAGGGGTAAAGTTAACTATACATTAATTAAAGTATTTTAATCTTTTAAGAAAGTAAAATAACATTGAAATTATTTGAAAAAAATTACCCATTATTTTTTAGATTAAAGATAATATATATTTAATTAATCACACAATATATACCTTAAAATAAAAATACACAATAATTTTTGAAAACATATTTATTTTATACATTTTTTTTAATCTTTTAAGGTCTAAAAGCAAGTAATCTTAATAAAAAAAATTCCTATAACCTATCATTTGAATTCTAAACTTACTTAAACTAAGGGTTTCAATTTGATTTAATAGATTTAAGTACTTTGTATTGAATTGCATCATTTATTACTATCATTTTATTTTTCTTATTCCTACGTATTACTTTTGTCATTTACTTTTTAGTAAATAAATTATGTTATTAATTTTTACATGGCTCTTACTATTTGGGGTAAAATCGACCGCTTTTTCCTAATTCTTCCTATGAAGAAAATACGAGTATGAATTGTCCGTTATCTAACTTCACCCAGACCCTGCTTTTGGGCAGGATATTTGATATGATGGTGAAAATGAATTATATTTATTTTTTTTTAATATTATATTATATACTTGACAAATGGCGGCTGATAGCTGATTAGAGTAATTAATTTAAATTTATCCAATTAATTTCATTAACTGATTTAACCAACTAATTTTTAAAATACTATATAACAAGTTGATTCATTATAAAAATTAATAATGTTCACTTTTTTCCCTATAAATAAGCTTCACTCCACTATCCTACTCTCACTCACAAGTCACACAATAAACATTACACTACCTTTTTATCTCTTTTCTAACATCACAAAATTTCCATTGTATCAACCAAATGGCCAACAAATCATACACCCTTGCTATGATTGCAATGGTTGTCGCCACGGTGCTGGTGATCCAGGCACCAGCACCGAGCATGGCGACAACCAAATGCGACATCACGGAGCTAATACAACCGTGTGCAGGGTCATTTTTATACAACAATGTACCACCATCTAAAGAATGTTGCAATATACTAAAAGCTCAAAAATCATGTCTTTGCCAATACAAGTCTAAGTATGAGGGTTATGCTAGCTCTCCTAGTGCTAAGCGTGTTGTTTCCAATTGCAAAGTTAAAGTTTCATGCTAGATTTTTTTATTATAGGCCGGGTAGGCCGAGAGAAGGGCAGAAAGAATTAAACTTACGGTCTAGCTAGATTTCTGGTAAATGGTATTAAATGTTGGAAATATGAATGATTATTGATTTGTAATGTAAATTTTCATGATATTTATCATGTTATTTCCATGGTAATAAAAGTTAGATCATAAAAAAAAAAAAAATTTGTCTTAATTTTTCATTGTTATTTGTTACATAATATCATATTTTTAAATGGTAATGCATTAGAATTAATTTTGCGAAAAATGAGATTATTGATAAAGAGAATAAGAATGCCATTAAACTTGTCATGAGATATTCCTACTAAAAATACACAAATTTTCTATTACCTTTCTTACCACCATTAAGTATTGATTACCACACAGAACATTAAGGTCTTGCTCGGAGAAAAGTGGTACATGCTCTAAATGAGACGAGTCCTGATTAATTATGATTAAGTATAATTAATGAAGAAATATTAAATATTAAATGAATAATGATTATTTTTTGATCATATAGTACGTGTGATTAAGCTAGATTGCGCATATACTGCTTAATGTAATTTGGTTTGCTTGATTATTATTTAATAATTATTATTATTATCATTATTATTATTATTGGCATTTTGTTAAATTAGTCTCGTGACTTTTAATTTAATTACTTCGATGTACTTTACCACCGACTGATATACTCTCCTACAATTAAAAACAAATAAAGCGTGAGAAGAAAAAGTAGATCTTACAATATGCCTTTATTTCATTTTAATATTAAAGAATTAGGAGTTAATTTTAATTATTTTCCTTTAGTATATTTTATAAAGTTTTGATTCTCATAATTTGTAAAAAAAAAATATAATACTATCATCTAATTCATAATAAAAATTTATACTTATGCGTTATTATTTAAAGATGTGGTATTAGGTGGTAATGAAAAATTAAAAATAAATTTTATATTATAATAAGAATGATATAATATTTTTTTTTTTTGAAAAATGTATCCTACAAATCATTTCTATTACTAATAATAAGTACAAATAATTAAACGGACCATAAATGAATCTCAAATCAGCTCGTCTTGTATAAGATCATCTTACCATGAAACGAGATCATATAATTAACTCATTTTTTAATTAATCACTTTAAAGTTATAATTAATCACTTTAATATATTAAATATATATGAGTCAATGCAATAATTATAATTTGAGCACGAGACCGTCTTATAAAAGAATTTGCGATTCCATATTACAATTACATGCTGAATTCCAAGCTGGGTCGAGGCCCAAACAAGAATTAGATTGTAATGCGTGGAATACTGGCCCACTGGATTAGCAAATTTATAGTGATCACAAAAGTTTTGTATTGCACAAACAGTAAGTCTCATGGGAGACGGTCTATTCTATAGACGGAATTCATGAAGCCCAGCCTAAAATATAATATAGTATATTTGGGGTTATAATAAATTATTTGGGGTTATAATAACTTATATTTGGGGTTATAGAATAGTATATTCGAGGTTATAATACCTTAAATTTAGGATTATAACATAATATAATTTATATTATAATAAAAAAATCAGTTAAGGGAAATGGGCTGGCCCAATTTTGTGGTCTATCCTATAGACCGTCTCTTGTGAGATTTTGTGTTGCACAAATTCTTATGAGAAACGGTCTCTCTGAGAGATCAATCTGATTGGGTCAGCCCATAAAGAAAAATATAGAGTAAGAGAAGGTATTATACTCTAATGAATTGGGCCTAAAAGACATCTCTCAAAGAGATGATCTTCCAGGAGACAGACTGTTTGTACAGTGTCAGTGTTCCTATATTATTTGTACAAATTAAGAATTCTATATTAGACTAGCAAATCATGTATGAGATGGATTTAATATGAGACAAAGTTCTATAAGGACTCTAAATTTTATTATGAAAAGTGGATATTTTAATTAGTTAAATTATACAGTTTAGCCAAATTTAGAATTAGTTTATAATGGGTTATAAATGAAAAATTGTGAATTTAGAGATGTAAAATCTATCTAACTTTTCGATATCTTACATTCATCTTTTTTTCGTGAGACTAAGATTGTTTGATATATAGTTCAAAATTTATCACACTTGTACATAGTAATAAGTTGGTTTTTTACTAACAAGATTTTTTTATATAAACAAGACTAAAAATACAAGTAAAAATACATCTTAACTTATGCTAGAGTTTTTTTACTAATGTGTTATTACTGAAAGTATGTATTATGTTTCAGTTTGAGTTTGATTTTTGTTTTTTGAGTATGAGTTTAATTCTTACTATTTTTTTATCGAGTTTAATTCTTACTAACTTTTTATTTTTCATAGCTTTAAATTTTTTTTTTTTTAAAAAACTTTGTTTAAAGAGCTATTTACATGGAGACATGGAGTTAGATAGTGATGGAGAGTTTTATAATATATTTTATTAATTATTAATTATTATGCATAAAGCATGATGAATTATTTTAACACACTCATTTTTGTTTTATATTACATATTTTATTGTTTTATTGTCAATTGTCACCATCATGCCATCCTCTTTAATTTTATAACAAATAAAGCATGTGCCTATTACACAAAGACTACGACTTTATATTAGCGGATAGCTTAAAAGTCTTAAATATATGGATTATTTTTTTATTTTAGCTAAAAATTCAGTTTTTTCACCCCATTTTAAAAGTTAATAAATCAATAAATTTCTTGGATTTTTTAATTACTTAAAAAATTAACAGTCAACCTATTTAACTAAAAAGTCAAAAACTATAAATTGTAACACAGTCAAGTGAGATCTTGTTTGATTCAACCCAATGCAAATATTATTAGCATTTGAACTAAGTTTTTTAGAGTGAAAAAGTAAATAAGACTAAACAATACTCCCTTCGTTTTCAATTGTTCTCATTCACTTTCTGAACAGTTTTCAAAGTAAATTTTGAGCCTTAATATCTCTAAATACGCATCATAAAAAATTATAAAAATATATAATAAAAAAGTATACATTAAGACGAATCTAACGAGATTTCTATGTCTTAAAAATCTTAATCAAATTTCTCTTTTCAAAATAAAACATTCTAAACGAAAAGAACATTAGTACGTAAATAAAATAACCGACCATGCGCCCAAATTTGATGCATTTCATATTGTGGTACACAGTCAGCACAACTACCACTTTTTCTCATCTATTGGGCAATCCTTAGTCTTTATCTCCACTATAAATAGTCAACTATGGACTTCCATTATGATCAATTATTGGATAAAACTTCTTCCCTTCAAAAAATACTAAAAAAAATAAATAAATAAAAATAAAAGCTTGGATCATAAATCTTTCATGGCGACTGATCAAGATCTCTCTACCATCCTCCCTCGAGTTGTCATCGTTTCTCGTCGTAGCGTTCGCAAGAACAAGTTCGTCGATTTTGTAGGTAAAATGTTTACTTAGTAAATTAGCTGATTAGATCGATGGTTTGACAACCAGATCATCTATTTTTACCTGAACTAGCTCAAATTGTCCAATACGTAATTTTGCTAAAAAAAATTGTTGATTAAGCCACCAGGCACCAGCATTAGTATGATGTTGTTCGCTTTAGTCAAACTCGTATAGATTTGATTTGCAATACCTTTCTAAAAATTGTTATGCTAATTTGCGGTTAGATCACTTATATATTTGTTAACCCTTTCTTATTTTTCTGATGTGAGACTTCTGATGTATTTTCAACAAAAGTCATAAATAAAGTGTGTAACTAACTAACATGAATATAAATTAAACCTTTAACAAAAATAATACTCCCTCCGAATCATTTTAGTTGTCTCATTTTCTTATTTGGCAAAATCATATTAATTGTTCCATTTTCTTTTTTGTCTATCTTTTTTTACCTAAATACCCCAACTTTTCCAATTCCTAATACCCAACTACCACCTTTACAATTAATTAATCAATTAAAATACCCAACTACCACCTTTTTAATGGACCCCACACCACCCTTAAAAACAATGAAAACCCAAATGGAACATCTAAAATGATTCGGAGGGAGTAGTAGATTTGAAATTACTTAAGTAATAAGTATATACTAAAGTTTAATATAAAACAAATTAGTCACGTATTTTGTTTAAACACATTAATTATCACTTAACACATATTTCGATATCTCAGGTGAATACCATTTGGATCTAATAGTAAATTATGGAGCAGTACCCATAATAGTGCCCCGAGTGAGTGGTATTCATATGCTTTTAGAGAGCTTTGAACCAATTCATGGTGTACTTTTATGCGAAGGTGAAGACATAGATCCGTCTCACTATGAAACCGACTTAAATTCTAGTGACCTTTCACCCCAACAACTCGACGAGATTCGACAGCTCCATTCAAGCGACACCGCCATCGACAAGGAAAAAGACTCCATTGAGTTTCGCCTCGCCAAACTCTGCCTAGATCGTAACATCCCTTATCTTGGAATTTGTCGTGGGTCTCAGGTACGAAAAATTTTATAGTGGTCGACTCTAAAAGTTAAATTATATATAAACTAATAAATTAAACATATTTGATTGTATAAGAAAGTTATATAAAATTTAATTTAGTGATGTCTACTTGTAAACATATATAAAAGATATATATTTAGTAGTATATTAGTATTTATACACTTTACAAATTTTTGTGTAAGACGATTTCATCATAAGACGTTATCCATAAATGTTATAGATGGATAAATAGGTTGACTAACACAATTCAATTCTTAACTTGGGTCAAAATTTTAAAACTTTAGAATTATGTATTGTTTTCTAATCAACGTTTAAAAACATAACTATTACGACTTCAAATATATACAACCACATCAGAATTACCAATTAACTTTTTACAAAAATTTGGATCACATCGCCTCACTTGTGAGATGTATTTTATTAGGCTGGTCCAATTATACTACCTCCGTTTATATTTATGTGCAACTTTTAGCCCAAGCACGGTTGCCAATGCAAAACTTTGTAGGGAGAAATTAGAGGAAGTAGGTATAGGTAATTAAGGGAAAGAAGGAGAGAGAAAATGATGAAAGTAGAGATAGGTAAGTAAGAGAAAGAAGTAGAGATGAAGTAGGGATAGCTAATTAAGGGAAAAGAAGGAGAGAGAAAATGATGTGATAGGTAATTAAAGGAGAGAGAAAATGATGAGATAGGTATTTAGATAGGTTATTTTTACTAAAAAAAGGAAAGAAAAAAATGAGTTGCACATAATTTTTAGCGGACAAAAATGGCAAAAGTTGCACATAAATATAAACAGAGGTAGTATATTTTTTTACCAATTTCACAAATTAAAATGTAAATTTTATGAGTTAAAAGACCAATTTAAGACCAATTTAAAGACTTAAAAAATCAATTTGAAAATTTAAAATTGACAGTTTAAATCATGGAATTTGACAGTTTTAACACTTAAAAGGTCATTTTTAATACCCTTAATAAACCAATTTTAAGACTTAAAAAACCAATTGTAGAACATTAAATTCTCAAACGTTAAAATTCATATTAAAAACTTTGAAATTGACCTTTTTAGTCTTAAAATTGGATTTTTAAGTTTTGAAACTATCCTTTAAAATCTTAAAATTAGTATGTCAGAATATTTTCAAAAAGTTATTAGATCTAAGCCAGTTACACTGCTAAGACCGTCTCAGGAGGGTAAGTGTTAACTTTTTTGGCTTTGTTGATTTATTTTGCTCTATAGGTCCTTAATGTAGCATGTGGTGGGACCCTCTACCAAGACATAGAAACGGAGCTCCATAAAAAAATACCCGAAGATCAAAGACTAGCCCACATGAATTATGAAAATTATGATGGGCATAGGCATTTGGTTAAGGTTGTTAAGGGCACTCCCTTAAACAAATGGTTCAAAGAGTCCTTAATGGGTCATGACAACATGGAGATGTTTGTTAATAGCTATCATCATCAAGGAGTTAAGCAATTGGCTAAAAGATTTGTTCCTATGGCTTTTGCACCCGATGGGTTGATTGAAGGGTTTTATGACCCGAATAACTATAACCCGGATGAAGGGAAGTTCATTATGGGGCTACAGTTCCATCCTGAACGAATGAGAAAAGATAATTCCGATGAGTTTGATTATTCGGGTTGTCCACGTGCTTATCAGGTATGTTTTTCTCATAATATAATACTTATATATGAGTCTGGTTTCACTTTATCTAATACTCCCTCCACGTCTTTTTCTATCGTCACATTTTCTTATTTTGCAAATTCATATCAATTGTCACATTTCCATTATTGTCAATCTTTTTTTACCTAAATATCTCATGTTCAGACAATTAATGTCCAAAATACCCCAATTTCTACTACTTACAATACCCCAACTACTCACTTTTATGTGGTCTCCATACCGCCCTTAATAATTATGCCTATGCAAATTGGACAAAAAAAATAGAGGGAGTACATTTTTCCAATCATTGAACATAGTATTTTTTATACTCCATATTATAAGAACTGAAATTAACACAATCTGAGATTCATACCTGAAACCCGCCCAAACACCTAAATATACGTGTCTAATTAACTTCATGATATGACTTGCATACTACCATATTGTATATCTCTAATCATCAACATATAATATATCTTTTTGAAAATATGCTATATATATCTTGTGCCACATTTTATATTTAATTTTTGACATTGTAATTTTTTTAATAATTAAATAGGAATTTGTAAAGGCAGTGGTCTCCTACCAAAGGAAGATTAATAGTACAAGTGTGAATAAGCCAATTAAGTTGGACCATACACTATTGGAGAAAAAGAGGAGAGTTTTAGTTAGAAGTTTTTCACTTGCAAGAGAGATTTATTTTGCAAAAGATGAGATTCATCCTTCCAAAGAATCTGCGCTCAAGGTTGGGGAAGACTTTCTTAAGAAAAGTTCTAGCTCTAAGTTTCTTCAGGTATCTTTCAGAAATTTCATGATATACCGCTGAGTTTCTTCATAATTCACCATTTATCACACGAAATGTTTTTATTTAACATATACCATTGAGTTTTAGTACGTTAGCACAGAATAATATTAATGGCAACTTCTGTTAATCAGCCGTTTGTGGTAAATTAATCATTAATTCACCATATACAATACCCTTCTGTATGATTTACTATTTACTCCTATATGGGTATATGAGTTGTCGTATATCTTCCCTCCTCCTACCCTGAATCTCTGATCATAGTTTGTCTATGAGCGGGATACATTGGATATGATAATGATGATGGATAGGGGATTGATCGATCCCCTTAATCTCCTACATAAATCCGCCACTGATTATTATTTGACACGTTTTTAATGTGATGATTGTCATGTTTTAATGTGGTTTTGCAGTCCAATATTGAGGTAAGTCAGCAACAAGAAACTAAGTGGAAAGAAGGTTGGGAGAATAGTCCAAAAGGAAATTTGGCTAGGAAAATATTTGGAAAAATGCCGGTGGAACAACTTACTAACTTAGTTTCCTTTTACCAAACCATGGGTAAAATTTGTTCACAAGTATTGGATACAAAAATCCATGCTATGTCTTAGGACATTACATATATACTCCCTCCAATTCATACGTGATATATTATCTCGTATTGATCTGATATAAATATAAAAAAGGTAAGGAGATTTTAAGGGTAAATTGGTAAAAACAATGGGTATTTTTTAAAATTAAAGTGAAATTTTTTAGAGGAAACTGGTAAAAGAAAATGGGTACTATAAATAGAAATGAGACTGTAAAGAGAACTTATCTAAAGAGAAAATGAGACATTTGAATTGAAGAGAGTATAATTTTAGGATCCGTACATTTTAATAGTGATTTGTGTTTGTAGTTTTGTAAATAGTGTAATATTAAAGTTGCCTAAGTTATATAAATGTGTAATTGTGTATGATATTATGTATGATAATTGATATGTATGGAGTGTTTATATATGGTTGTGAATGGATTTATTTGTTGAACAAAAGACAATGTGATTTGAACGCCCATTTTTAGATTACAACGTTATTTCTTGGCGTTTTAAAATTTATTTCACGAATCAAAGTTATATACTACCTCCTATTCAGCAAGATTGTCCCATTTGACTTTTGGCACTATTCATTCATCACTCTTAATTTGTATTTTACTCCTAATCTATAAGTTAAAACATAGTCATGTGGGATCTTGTTTGATTCGTCTCAATACAACGATTATTAATATCAAATTTTTATAATTTTTAATTAACAATAATTGGAGATATTAAGGGTTAAAATGTTGCCTCGGCATGTGTGAAAAGTCAAATGGGACAATCTTGGTGAATAGGAGGGAGTATAAAATTAAGGAAAAATTATCTAAAATAATCCAATTTATTCGTGATTTTTCTATAATAATCCAAATTTTTTATTAACCATAATAATTTTAATTGTGAGGGATATTTTCCTAGAGTAAACTCGGTGATCAGATCACTTGCTATAGCAAGTTTTATTTAAAAAAAAAATAAACTAAAATAAAATGTCGAAAAAATGTTCAAAAATAATTTATGATTTTTTTATTATTTGGAATTTTTATGTAAAATTTTAAAAATTTTCTTTTTTTTAATAAATTTTTAGTTTATTTTTTTTGGTGAATTACTACTATAGCAGGTCATCGGGTTACCCAAGTTTACTTTAGGCAAATACCCCTTAAAGTTGAAATTATTCATGGTTAATCAATAGGTGGAATTTATTGTAGGAAAATCACGAATAGGTTGAATTATTCTATGTAAATTTTCCTAAAATTAATTTATTTGTTTATTAATTAATTTGGACAAAAGAAAATTAATACAAGTACAATTGATTACGAATATACAAAATAAGATATAACACCGTTGAAAAGTTAGAGAAAATAGAAAAATTAAATATCAAGTGCAAAATTCTCCAAATTAAAATCGCAATTGTAAAATAGAAAAATTAATACAGTATTTACTTGCATTAATTTTATTATTACTGAGGGTGGTCACAAACGAAACTAGATAATCCAATATTAAAGTATACATTTAACATTAAATAAGTCTTATATAGGTTAATTACATCATCATCATCGTACTCAACGTATCTCGCACATAGGAAACTGTGACCAGACTCTAGTGAAGAATGAAGGTGGCAACTCTTATCCATAAAAAAGGATGCAGACACTCTCGAATTGAGAAAGATCCTCAGGAAAAGAAGTTCCTGCAACCTAAAGGATCGAATGAAGATCCGCAACCTCGCATCTAACCACACAAGCTTGGCCCTTAAAATAAAAATATCATATTGTGTTCATCATACTACACTTCACTCCACACCTCATTACTTCCAGACCCTAGATATTTTTGGGCCCTGGGCGAGATGACACATTCGGGTCCCTTTTCTATACAATTTATTAACCTATATAGACTTTTTATAGCATAAATTTTCCTTTTTTGACATGGGCCTTGGGAGACGGCCGTCTAGTTTATTTTTGGGCCCTAGATGAAAAGACGAAAAAGGGCCCCTAAAAACTTAAGCCGTAACGCATAATATAATACACACTTTGTTTTCTATTGTTTATATTAAACTACTTTATAAATAAACACTAAAAACTTATCTTAATTAGAAAAAAATGTACGTTATAATAAATTTAATTAAAATTAATATTACTGATATATACACAAAAATAAGGTTTTTTGGACCCTAAAAATATAAGGCCCTGAACGATAGTCCGCTTTACCCTTACTAATTAACTGCCGCCTAACTCCTGTGCCATGAATATAAAGTTGGTATAAAACTGCATATCATTTTATTTTAAAATAAGTTCATATAGAAAATCAACATATTAAAATAATTATTACGACCTTGCAAATCGAAGTAGAAAAATGTCTATTTCGTCAGATTAATACATATATATATCTTTCGTCTGAAGATACAAACTCCTAAAATAATGGTCAAAATGAGTAGATTTTTTAAACTAAATAAGTTTAGTTTAACATAAGTAAATTTAGTTAGAAATTATCAACAAAGCTGGAATAGCTCAGTTGGTTAGAGCGTGTGGCTGTTAACCACAAGGTCGGAGGTTCAAGCCCTCCTTCTAGCGCTAGAACTTTTTTTTTTTGGGAAAATTGTTTACTTATTTGGATGATCACTACAATTGATTTATTGGTTCATTATCGATTACAATTGATTTATTTGGAGTATTATTTTTGTTACTTTTACGAATAACCATTATATTACAACTGATATATTAATTCATAACGGTCTTCAATTTTAATCAAATTACAATAATATAAATATATAATATACCTAGCTCATGAACCTTACCTAATAATACGTTTTAATAAATTAAATCAAAAAAGAAATGACAATAATTTGCTGAGTATAATTTATATACAAGTCACCTTCATTATCTAAAAGGATTATTCCTCACTCCTTGAATAAATAATATAAAAATTATAGAAAGATACTTATTCTGTCATCAACTAATTTAATATTTTTATTTTATTATGCACGTTCCAAAAAAACTAATTAACAAAAAATATATTCGTATATATGATGGATATTATTAAATAGAAATGATGAATCAGTGCCTAATACTCCATCCTATCACAAAATAAGAGTTGTAAATTAATTATTATAAAAAAAAAGAGTGGTAAATTAACTAATTTTAATAATCAGGATAAAAAAAATTTCAATTAGTGCTAAAGGCAAGGCCGACTCTAAGTAAGGGTAATGCATGCTCACGTCTAGGGCCCTACAAAAATTTTTATTTTCAATTAGTGCTAAGATTCTAACTTTTCTATGATACAATAGTTTATGGGTTCATAAATAATCTTTCGCCTTGAGACCTTAAAAATCTAGGGTAACTGGGGCCGACCCTATATATTTTGGTGCCCTGGGCGAAATAGCAAATTGGGACCCTTTTCCTTTATAAATTATAATCTATATAGACTTTCTACAACTATATTAAATTTGCTTTTTTGACATGAGGCCCTAGGCGACGGCCCCTCTTACCCACCCTTACAGCCGGCCCTGTTGATAACTTGTACACGTAGAAGAAACCAAACACGTCGTAGGTGATGATAAATGAACTGAGGAGTACACGTTTGCATGCATCAGCAGGTGTCGAATTTCATAATAAGCTGAATAGGATTAAAAAAAAGGTCCACATGGCACATGCATATATATATATGTGGGACAGACTAAGGTGTATTAATATATGACTATGTTCATGACTTTGTCTCTACTTATTTAGTAGATCTAGAGGTGTTTATTCGGGTGATCGGATCGGTTTTGGACGGGTGACATTCGGTTCGGTTGTATTTCGGATCGGTTATGTTTTGACTTGTTGTTATGACGGGTCCCACTCGGATCGGATCGGTTAGTCACTTATTTAGTAGACTGTAGATCTATAAATTATGCGTTGTATTTATCTCTCATGTAGCAGGAATATATTTTTGTCTTTCTTGAGTCGGAGGACTCCTTTTAGCTACGCTCTCCTGTATGGATTTGAGTTGCCGCCGTCTTTTTCTCTTCAGACTGTGTTTATAGTTTTTTATAAGCGGGATACACTGGATAAGAATAGGATGATGACGATGATATGTTGATGACTTTGCTTCATTCCTTTTCTTTGAATTATTTCTTAACCGACATGTATGATTTTATTTTATACGACCTTCCAATCTTTGAGAAGGTAAATCCAATAAATCAATGCCAATTATATAGATGCACTCATTCACCTTTTTCTTATTTGTTTAAAAAAATTTAATCTTAAATTATATAATACTATCATTGTTATTTTATCCGATCCGATATACCCCGCTCACGTAAGCCATAAATAATCTAGATATGGAAATCATTAGATAAAATAGATCATACATTTATCAAAATAGGCGATATCAATTACGGTTACCATTAGAACCCCTAATTCGAAAAAAATCTGCAAATAAAATAAATAAACAAGACAAATGATCCCCTCCATATATGATAACCAGATATAAGATAACACGATATCGAGTCATGAGAGAAGAATATAGATAATTCTCCTAATTAAAATGATAAATTTGAGCTATACAATGTAGAACGTCTATATATGATAGAATATGTAACATATTTAAAGTTTATTATAATTTAAATTTTTAATTGAGTTCAGTCATTATAATAATAAGTCATAGTCTAATATGAAGAAAAGCGAGAAAATGTGTGGAGTAATTAGGTATAAAGTGTGAACCCAAGAACTCGAGAGTTGAGATTTAATTAGAATGATATGTTCAATCGCTAATCTAATGCATATCTTTATATATAAATAACATATGAATCGCGATTATAATTTTTATGAGCGGAAAAATTAAAGATGATGATATATATAAGTTGTAACCAAAAGGAAGATAGGTGGGTGATGTCACAAATACATGGATACTTAAAATAATAATTCTAATGTAAAGCATGTAGATTAAAATATTATAAGAAATGTTAAAATATTTCTAGACTGTGCAGATGGTTTGGGGTTCGATTTCTAATGGGCGCAGGGGTATCAATTGGGGGGTTTCTTGACTGTGCGCATCTCTTTACTCCCTTCTTGAGGGAACGGGTATGATTTATCCACATCTTTCAGGAAAAAACCTCACCCGGACTCTGCCTTGTGCGAAATACTGGGAAATGTATAAATATTTCTTATAAGAGGATCAAGACTTCCTATCATCACCTTATCCTTTGAAAGCGAGAGCTATAATAAATTTTAATTCAACGAGTTCAATTTGTATGCAAATAGAAAAAATTCAATTCAAAACTCAAGTGAAGAAAGCAATCTTAGTTGACCATATTGCATGCATGTAATTGATATTATGCACGTATGAAAACACAAAGATTGGTAGATATTTGTCCGTTTCAATGAATCAGTATCATTTAGCACGTTGATTAAAAAGTTGGATTTGGAGGAACAAAATAGTAAGGTTTATAGAAATAAAAAAAATACAAAATTTAAAACTGATAAGATCATGTACAAAAATAGAAATGAGATAACAAATTCACTAAAAAAGACTAAATTAGAGAAAAGGATTAGAATTTGAACTTTTTTATTATGATGATTTACAGGGCAAAATTAAAAATTCAAACTAAAGGAGACAAATAGCAAATTTGTGATTACAAAATATTGTTGACTGATCAATACACTAGCAAAATAATTTATATAAAAATATAATAAGATTTTAAATTTTTGATTCAAATGGATTATAAAGAAAAGATTATTCAAGGGTTTAAACATGTTTGATTCGATCCAATGGAGCCAACTAGCTACCACATGGACAAACCAATCTTATCATCTCTGTATTACCAAATACTCTTAGTAAACCCTAATCCTAAATTGAAAAAATCATTACTAATTATAATCCCTCAATATTCAATAAAATACAACATATATTTTAATAATACAATCCATAACACTTTTCCCCTAAAAAATCAGAATTCAATGCCCCGAAAACCTAAGGGTTCCTCCGCAAGATTCGTCCATGGAGGGTGAGTCAGGGCCTAAGATCAAGCCGAAAGGCGTAGTCGATGGACAACATGTGAATATTCCTGTACTACCCCTTGTTGGTCCCGAGGGACGGATGAGGTTAGGTTAGCCGAAACCCGAAAGGTGGTTCTCGGTTCAAGGACAAAAGGTGACCCTGTTTTTCAGGGTAAGGGGTAGAGAAAATGCCTCGAGCCAATGTTCGAGTACCATGCGCTACGGCACTGAAGTAACCCATGCCATCTTGGAATATTAATTCAAAAAATTCTCACATATTTAAATCAAATGGTGCTATTTCATAACGAATATAACACATGTATATGCCTCCATATAAAATTATAATTATAATGTGAAAATGAATTTTTTTAATTCCATTATTTATTTTTTGTTTAAAAAATTGATCTACCTAACTGATAAGCATATTATGAATTCTATATGATAAAGTCCATGTAGATTGTAGGTGGAATATTGTGATTCTAATCTTCTAATACTACATATCAATTAATTATTTACTTATTAATTAGTATTGCCATATGTATTGAGATTTAA
The DNA here is from genome assembly GCA_019776075.1 of Amaranthus palmeri. Lineage (NCBI taxonomy): Eukaryota > Viridiplantae > Streptophyta > Magnoliopsida > Caryophyllales > Amaranthaceae > Amaranthus > Amaranthus palmeri. Next base: position 666,753 of record JAAKBH010000309.1, read on the forward strand.
TTATTCCAAATAGTATGTATTATAGCTTATCAAATAATATAATCATAAAGTCATAAAACTAGGATTTGATTAGCTAAGATAAATTAATGTATTTAATCATCTATACTAGGATTAGTTAGCTTTGTTAAGGGACGTGTAGAGTCCAATACATTCCTACGTGTGACAAAGGTTGTGTTCTAGTAGATTGATCGTAGGCTTGCAACCTCAGAGTTCACCGTGTTGGCCCCACCAGTCGTGAATATTGATTTGCATTAGACCCACTAATCGTGTGGCTGTCTCCGAAAACCGCGGCATATAAGTTTATTGTGCTGCGTTTTTAAACCCACAACATTTAATATTTGCTATCTGCTACCACCAGTAATTCTTGGGTTCAAAACCGCAGCATTTTAGTGGGCAAAAAATTGCAGCAATTGGGTATTTTTCTACTAGTGATTTTCCGTTTTGAGCTGATCTCTTATAGCCTTGTTTTCGGGCACTTCTCAAAAGGCCTCTAACTGATTTGGAATTGGAATACATATATGTTTATCAACTCTTTTTTATTTCCTCCATCTATTAGGACTTGAAACGTACACTCAATAGAATGTCCTATTAGTGAATGTACTCTTTGAATAAGAATCCATTTTCTAAAAGATTCTAGCTTTGGTGTTCGGCGAGTTTTTGAGATTTTTTTCATAACCAGTCTATAGTGTATTGAAACGATATCGATATAATCAGATGATTTGCGTATGAAATAATGTGATAAATGAATAGTGGTAAATGAATAGTGGTGGTTTGTATGCAAACTTGCAAGGACGCGCAAGATTATAGCACAATTAGTTGGTGCAATTAATAATTTAATTATTATTATAACATAATCAAGGTCCACATAAAGTAATAATTAAACAAACCCCGCCAAAAATTAATTTATAGTTTAACTTGACTTCCAACAATACTTAAATCTATTCCAAATTCCACTCATTCTTTATTATTTTAAATTATAAAAACCTTTTCTTTTAAATGACGCAAAATAATAGACTAATAGATAAATAATAGGAGTATTCGTTATGTATAAATTACAACGACGATATAAGAGCATAGCACAAATTAATAACTGCAAATAATTATTTAATAATAATTATGACATAATCAAGGTCCACATTAAGTAATAATCAAGTAAACCCCACCAAAAAATAATTTATAACTTGACTTGACCTCTTAACAATAGTTTTTATTAATTTAAGTATTTTTTATTAATAACGTAGCGAAATGCGATACTTTGTGTGAATTGCAGAGTCTCGTAAACCATCGAGTTTTTGAACGCAAGTTGCGTCCAAAGCCTTTGATCATGGCACATCTGCATGGGCGTCACACACTACGTCTCCCCAAGACAAAAAAAAAAAAAAAAAAAAGAGATTTAATGGGAAGAAAACGAGGCAGTGAGATGTTAAGAAGTGTTAGATCAGCACATACTCAGCTTTGACCCGTCCTAGACATTCCCTCCCTTGGATAAACACTTTCCTACGTGGCATGCTTTTATTTTTCAAATTATTACAACTTTCATTTTATATAATAATTCTTAGATCTAAAACTTTTTTCACTATTATTTTATATTATAATTTATATGAGAAGCTAAATAACCTTTAAGGTTCTGATTAGCCATTTTTAGCCAATCTTATTAGTAAAAATTTTTTAAAAAAAACTTATATGTTTTCGTTCAATTTTAAAGGAAAATATTTAGAAAGAGATAGAAAAAATATTGAAAAATGAACAATAATAAAAACAAGTGAAAAAACTCAATAAAATCTTTTTCTCAAATGAATACCGTACCCTATTAAAACATGAAAATGTGATATTTATAAAGAATAAATTTCATATTTTTTGTTCAAAAATTATAGAGAATACATTATTTTACACTTCTTAGAAAAAGAAAAAAGATATTTTTTTTTTGTGTTATATTATATATAAAGAGTAATATATTAATCAAACATAGTACTATAAAATGAGTTTTTACATGAAAAACACATATATTATTGAATGATATTGAAATAATAACAATTTATACATAACAATAAATATTCAGTTCATCATATAATAGTATCCTGAATTTATCTTTTTTCCATGCTTTAACATAGAAGTTTGAATCTTTTACCATAACCATTGCATCGGTAACGAGTTTCCTCATTTTCCTCCCACCATTCAATATTAGTCCAATAATAATAATAATATTTATTTAATTATTAAAATAATAAACCTAAATCACAACCACCTAACAAATACTTCTACATAAAACGGTAAAATTAATTTAGTTTGTTGAAAATTGTTGCATGCATACGCGGCGCATGAGGCCGTCGATCACATACTATTACGGGCCGGGCTGCTACTACTCATTCTTGTTGATACATAAGTATACCAGATTGATTTGACAGGTGCTCTCTTGAAAGACCGTTTCTGAAATCTTTTTTGCAAAGACGGCTCTCAAAAGCCTAACCCAATTCTAAAAATAGAGATGTAAGTACATATTTATAATTGGATTGGGCTTTTGAGAGCCGTCTTTACAAAAGACGGTCTTAAGTAAGAATTTGTGTTGATTTTAAGTTGGATATTTCGACTGTTTTAAGATCAGATCTTCCACATTTATTTTTATATAATTTTAAATTCACTTTGAAGTCGCCTCAAATCAAGTCTGTTTTGAATACCTTTAATAACTAAGAAAATGGTAAAGTCTTTAAATTATGTGGATAAAATTAAAATGATATATAATGAAAAAGATACACAAATAAAAATTAAAGAAAATAATAAAATTTTATCTAAAATAAAAAAATATTACAAATTTAAAGTAACAGACTAAAATAAAAATAAGACAATTTTAAAGAGACAGATAAAGTATTTCTTACAATAAACAGTTGACTACAACTACCACCTCCCCCACTTCAAATTAAACCTTTTCCCCCTTATAAAAACACACCAATTTCCATTCATTATTCCCATTCATTTTTAAACTTTCTAATACAATTTTTTTTTTTGAAAATATAATTAAGCTGGCTATCTCAGCTTTCATGGCTGCTCCTACTTCCAATCTCTCTGCTGCTCTTCCTCGAGTTCTCATCGTTTCTCGACGAACTGTTCGTAAGAACAAGTTCGTCGATTTTGTCGGTATTTTCTCTCTTTCATTTTAGTTTTTTTCTTTATGTATATGAATTTTGTTTAACGTGAAATCATTTCAACCAAAAGATTAAATTTTATAGTTTTTTTAAGCTTTGTTATTGTATGTACACGTAATATGTTTAACTTGTTAAAGTACCGTCTTAATAAAAAATTTAAGCTTATCCTAAGATGAAACACGCCCTCACACAATTTTTTTTAATTTAAGTGTGAATGCAACACATGTTCTCCTCATACATGATGATATATATGATGCTAAATATTCAATTCGAAATGAGAGGTATATATATGAGGTATTTATGATGGTATTTACGTTGACTTCTGATACCATATCAAAAAATTAATTCAAGTAAGTCTCATAATATATTAATATATTTTATCATATAACTAAAAATTTAAGCTAAAAGTTATGATCTAACATATTATTTAGATAATTCTATTACATTACATTATTTTTTAGAGTTTTATTAATTAAACTTCGATTTAATTCTAGAGAAACTCTTAACTAGAACAATACAATTCATATACATGCATATATAAATATGTAATATATTATGAGAAATAAACGAGAAATAATATATAGTTGAGGTGAAATGAAAATTTACACCAAAGTAGAGTTGTATAAAAAAAATTTTTTTTTAAAAAAAAGTAGAGTTGTATTGATTACTATTAAGAGCTTAAAATGTTACACCTCTTTGTTAATTTTATCATTTATAATAAGAAAAGCTATCGATATATTATTTGTGGTCTATTTTCACGATTTCATCGACTTATTTAATTTTTAATGATCTTACTCATGTCTTATATTATAGTTTTAATGATGATGCATGACATTAGTTTCAAATTTAGTATCATGCGTACCTATGTATAATATAATTGAATGTTATATGTGTCAAAAATTTTTAGAAAAATACAAGGGGAAATTAATTGAAAATTTTAATGTTAAATAAATCAACTGGTCTTGAATATGGCCTCATAATAAGACCGTTGATTCGGGCCGGCCCAATTCGTGCGTGTAACAACCTGGCATTTTTTTTTTCATTTTCTGAGCATTTTTAAATTTTGATCTTAAAGGTATCAATTTTGACCTTTAAGGTCAAAATTGATAAATACTCAGAAAATTAAAATGTTATTACACGCGCGAATCGCTCCGGCCCAAATTAACGATCTCATAATAAGACTGTCTTGTCCAAGTTTTTGTTTAAATAATAAAGTTACGTATACATTATAAATCAAAAATTAGAAGCCAATTCTCAATCTTTAAATGGGTTGTTCGTAATCTTTGGAGATTTCTATTTCTAGAAATTACGAGTGGATCTGTGTATGGATACGGGTCGGGCCCCAGGTACACCTAACACTTTAAGACCACTAGTTAGTTTGGAGACATATTCAAGCCAAGTTATTTGGTATCTTACTATCTTTAGAGGTGGTTTGGAAAATGGCTTTGAGTTTGATTTTTGTTCAATTTTTATTTTTAATTTATAGTTTATTATTATATGACTTTTAAATTAGCTAAAAATTTAGCTTTTATGCCGAAATAGTTAGCTTTTTCAATGCTTCTTGGCCCATTTTTCCTCTAATGATCAATTAACAACATATATTTCTAACCATCCTAACTTATCTGATAAGCAAGCTTAAAAGGAATAAAAATAATCAGAACTTTTAGTTTGGTCAAACAATTCATTTAAAAAAGCTTACAACAATCAGTCACAAACCATTTACCAAACAACCGCAAATTCTAAAATTTTAAATCCATACGACACCTTATTAATTATTATTATTAGTCATTTAAATTTGACAATAAATTTATATCATCTTTTCTATTCTAATCTACAAACTTATTTTACAAATTAATCTCATTCACATTATATTTTTTTTGACATAACTACAATTGTTATAGGGGCACTTTTATAAGTTTTCATTATAACTAGCTATACTATGTCTCACATGTGTGGATACATATTATATATCTTCTATGTAATTTGCACTAAATATTTTATTTAAAACAAAAAAAAATATATAATATATGTGATTCAAACCTATAAATAGTCTATCAATTCACTAAAAGATGTATACATTAATTAAAAATTAAATTTATAATTAAAACTCTAAAATAGACACAAAACTAACTAAATAAACAAATATATATTTAGTTGTGAATGTATTATGCATAATTGTAACCACTAATTATGTAAAAATTGGGGGACCCTCTCTATCATTTTCATATATATTTCAACTTTTCTACCAAATTAAAGCATTTGTCACTCCAGAAACAAGTGATCCATAAAATATCGTACTCACCCTCCATGACCCACAGTTCCTCGCACTAGTTTTGACAAAAACTTATATTGTAGACATCTGTCCATTATTATTATTATTATTATTATTATTATTATTATTATTATTATTTTGGCAAAGTAAGCACTATAAAATGCCAGAGAAAAAATAGCCGAAGCTTACAAAAAGGTCCAAAAGACTGAGAAGACGACCCAAACGAAGTTTTCAAGGGACAGGCCCCTTATTATTATTATTATTATTATTATTATTATTATTATTATTATTATTATTATTATTATTATTTATCTAACTTAATTTTGACGATAAAATAGAAAAATATATTTTATTGCTAGAGCAATTGGTTTGTTATAAGTAAGTATTATAATAGTTGAGAATCGAGTTTTGTTCTAAATTAAAGCGTATACGGTCAATTAGAAAAAGTAAAGTGGATTATTGTTCAGGGCACTAAATTTTTTAAAGGCCAATTTTTTTATATATACAAGGTTGGTATTAATTTGAATTAAATTTAGAAATAATTTATATTTTTTCTATGTAATATGAGTTCTGGGAATTTTTTCCTCAAATAGTTAAAATATTAAAAATGCAAAATAGAAGTATTATATTAGTTAATCTCCTGAAAGATCGTCTCTTCGAGAGACACCTCTCAGGCCCAGTTCATTAGAGCTTAATTCCTATTTTTACTTTATATTTTCTTTTATAGGCCGATCCAATCAAAGACGGTCTCTCAAAGAAACCATCTCTCACAAGAATTTGTGGTATTATATATAGTTTATTAAGCCTAAAGTTCTTATCGGCACTTTTTATATTTCACTCTAAGGCCCAAAAATAAGCAAAACCACCTCTACTATAGCATTAACTTTATATATATATACACCCCTTTTTTTAGACCTAATTTGTATTTTGTACCATTTCATTTTATGTTGTTATTTTCGCTAATTTAATGATTTATATTATTATATTACAAATTTAATTTTTATGCATACCTAAATAATTAACGAGAATATTTTTGGATAATTTTGTCGTCATCTCAGGTGAATACCATTTAGATCTAATAGTGAAATATGGGGCAGTACCCGTAATAGTACCCCGAGTAACGGGCATACATAACCTATTGGAGAGCTTTGAACCTATACATGGTGTACTATTATGTGAAGGTGAAGATATTGATCCTTCCCTCTATGATTCCGATTTGAACTCCGGTGAGCTTTCACCGGAGGACATTAATGAGATCCGATGTCTACATGCTAGCGACACTGCTATCGACAAGGAAAAAGACTCGATCGAGCTTAGGCTTGCCAAACATTGTCTCGATCACAATATTCCTTATTTAGGCATTTGTCGTGGATCTCAGGTATATATAGTACACGTTTTAATTTGAAATATTACGTCTTTTATTTCATTTTTAGTTGCTTAATAAGGAATATTTTATTCATTTTAACCTATTAAATAGGTAACTGACTAGAGATTGAATTATTATTTAAGGGAATTCTATAAATCACTAAATAGACATTCTTTTTTTACTTGGGGGTGTATGGCAAATTAGTTTATTGAGCAATTTTAGCTTATTTTGATATGAATAGAGGGTTGGGTGGTCACACCAGCTAATACTAGTGTTTGGTGGATTAGCTGGTTGAAACACCTTATTGATACAAATAAGTTGTTTTTGAACAAGCTGCTTATAGCAGCGGCTAAATTAGCTATTCAAACCTGTTAATAAAATCAGCTGGTCAAATCAGCCACTATAATCAGGCTCAGCTATAGGCTACCAACTATCAGCCATTTGCCAAACACCTTCTAGCTAAATGTGCTTCTTCGCGTATTTGTGTATATGATGTTTGCTATTAAGTAGTCAGTTAGAAATAACTTTTTCATTATTGCAAAAGGATTCAATTTACCCTAACATAATAATAGAATGTTATTGTTGATTTGTAATATGATAGAACAATTTTTTTCTAATAATAGGTACTAAATGTAGCTTGTGGTGGAACTCTCTACCAAGATGTAGACAAAGAGCTTGCTAGAAAGGTACCAAAAGAGCAAAGAGTGGCCCATATTAACTATAACAATTATGATGATCATAGACATGCAATTAGGGTATTGGAAAAGACCCCATTGTACAATTGGTTTAAGGACACTTTAGAGACACAAAGGAAATTTGAGATCCTTGTTAATAGCTACCATCATCAAGGTGTTAAACGTTTGGCTCAAAGGTTTGTCCCCATGGCGTTCGCCCCGGACGGGTTGATCGAGGGGTTCTATGACCCGAATACCTATGATCCGGCAGAGGGCAAGTTTATTATGGGTCTACAGTTTCATCCTGAACGAATGAGGCAACCTAATTCAAATGAGTTTGATTATCCGGGTTGTCCAAATGCTTATCAGGTAATAATACATTTCAGCTAACCTTATGGGAGACTATTTTAGTAAAACGACCTCAAAACAAATAGTTATTATTCTAATTTTCTTTGTAATTTGAATTACTTGGGTTATTTAGCTTGTGTAGGAGGCGCTTTTCACTGTGAGACCTCTCATACAACAATTTTTTGAATACATAACATATTCTAGAGTTACAACTAGCTAGACATTTACAATGGGTCGGAAGTCCGTTGAGGCCCTAACTCCGTCCATTAAATATGCAGGCTTAAAATAGGTTGGACCTCAAATGAGTCTGGTTTTAAATAGGCCCTTTATTTACATACATAAGTCTTAAAAAAAGGTTCTATATGGGCCTTAAACGGGTTCTATTTTCGTTTTTTTGTTTCAACTATGATACTAACAAAAGTAATTTACGAAATTATAAGTCACGTTAATCAATTCGACATGCTTTTATTTGAGATAATTTCTTTACATAGTAGGAAGCTTAATAGAATATATAATATATAATATAGGCTACAACTAAAAGTTTGAGCAGATGGTTATAGCCCCTACCTATATAGCTAAAAATAAATTTATTTCGGTAAAATTAGTAAAATTTTGATAATATAACTAATGTTATTATAATTATTGGACAGGAGTTTGTGAAGGCCGCAATTGCATACCAGAAAAAGGTTAATAATAATTCAAAAATTTCTCCTAAAATAAGAAAATTGGACCAAGCAATGGAAAAGAAAAGGAGAATTATCATGAGAAATTTTTCACTTACCAAAGATTTATACTCTACAAGGAATGGATTTAATCCTTCTAAACAATTCGATCTCAAACTTGGACAAGATTTTCTTGAGGTATTTTACTTTTTTGTAATTACATTATTGAAGGATTTTTTCGGTATTCCGCGGGTAAAGAGAGATGCGTGCAGTTAACAAATCCCTAAATTGATACTTACGCCCAGTAGGGATCGAACCCCAAACTTTCTGCTCTACATGCGGATGCTCTATTCATTGAGCCACACAGTTAACATAGAAAACAATCAAATAAAGGGTATCTTTGAGTGGATGTGGTGGTAGAATGACGATCGGTCAAAAATTATTAAATATCTACAAAATAACACCTAGAACCCCAGAGTGGCCCCGAAGGCGGTGCCTCGAAGGCCAAATTAGTACCCACATGATGCTACTATAATAATTAATAGTATTATTATTTTAGAGAGAGAAAATGTTTTACTTTGCTAGGTGAAAGCAAATATTCCATCCTTTTTTAATTCACTAATTTTTTTATTGAGACTTCCTTACTATGAGACGACCTCAATTGAATCAGCCTAAACTCTAAAAAAAATTGTTGCCTTATACAATTCAAGTTTCATTATTTTTTAATGTTTAATTACTATGGGCTGCTTGTATAGACTCATCTCACAATGAGATGGTCTCATACAAGACATACTCTCAATTTACTCCCAAGGGAGTTTATATATAAAGGCTTCTAGTGGGCCTTTTTTAGTGAGTAAACCTGATCCATATAAAACGTGGGCTCCTATTTTATATAAACACTAATACAACGACTAAAACAGAACGAAAGAAGTAGATCAGTAGATGACATCATTAAATATACAATATACTCTAGGGGGCCTTGTTTACCGCCTAACGGTTTCTCTCTCCTGAAGATCTTTCTCGAGCCGGGGACTCTTTGATCGCACTCTCCTCTATGGGAATGAGTTGTCGTCATTCTTCCCTTCCAAGACCCTGATCATAGTTTTCTATGAGCGAAATACACTAAATACAATGATGACGACTACGACTCTATGTGTAAGATTGAAATTTGAATCATAGTAAAAGGTTATAATTTGATTGTGCAGTCTAACACAGTGCTAAGTGAACAACAAGAAACAAGAATGATTGAAGTAGGAGCTACAATAAGAAATGCATATACATACTTTGACAAATTTAAGGTTCAAGAAGAAAAAGAAATTTTGGCAAGAAAAATTATGGACAAAATGTCGGTGGAACAACTAAGTGAGCTTATGGCCTTTTACTACACCATGGCCCAAACTTGTTCTGAGGTCTTGGAAACTAAACTCTTTACCAATGTAAATAATGTTGAATTAAAACCCTCTAATCAAATTTAATTTCTAGGGTTTTTCTTTTACTAATTGGCTTGTAAGGAAATTAGAAACCAAAAAAAAAAAAAAAAGTTTTTTTTGGTTATTTTAGTGCATATATATAGTAGTTGTTGCTAATGTTTGTTTGTTGTGTGTTGTGTCAGATAAGTCGTTTTGTTATACGTGTGAATAACGTAAAAAGAAAAGGAAAAATTACCGTGAATAATACGAACTTTCATTGATTTCCTTACAATAATACGAACTTTTGATGTGGATTTCCCTATAGCATCCTTAACTTGTTGGTAACCTACAACTGTAGGTCAACTTGCCAAAAAATAAAAGGAAAATAGAAAAAAATTAAAAATGCAATAAAAATTTAAAAGTTTATTGCCTACAATATAATAATAATAATAAGAAAAAATTACCGTGAATAATACGAACTTTCAATTAATCCCTTTTTTTTACAAGTTAACCTACAATTGTAGGTTACCAATATATTAAGAATGCTAGAGGGAAATCCACATAAAAGTTGGTATTATTCAGGATTAGTCAAAAATTCGTATTATTGTAGGAAAATCAATGAAAATATTTAAGATTAAATTGATGCATTAAGTTGCGTAAAGAAAAATGTTGCAAGCATTAGTTGATATTTCTTTTGACTTTGATAAAACAGTCAACAGCCAAATGAAAATAAAAAAAAAAGTCAAACAAAAAACCATTTATTTATCAAGCGATGTTGTATGAGATCGTCTTACATTGAGACGAATCTATACAAGCAGCCCAATTACTGTCTGTTTTTTAAAAAAGTTAATTAAGTAAATAAAAAATAGTTTATTTTTTCAACATTTTAAAACTAAATATATTTAACTAAATATATTAAGCCGTCTTGCGACGAGACGGGTTTAATAAAAAGTTTGTGTAATCTAGCAGGATCGCATTTAGAGGTGTTCATTCGGGTTATCGGGTTGATTTCGGGTCAAATGTTTCGGGTCAATTCAAAATCGGGTTTTGTGTTGACATTGACTTTTACATAACTGTAGATCCATTTTTAAGTCGGATCAAATCGAATTCAGTCATACAGTCGGGTGTCTATCGGACCATCGGTAAGTTTTGAACCCCTCTAATCGCATTAAACGCTTAATGTGGTCGTCCTGTGTGGAAATGGGCGTGAAATAGTAAAACACCAGAAGCACAGTACCTTACAAAGTTACAATTCATGGAACCTCTTATGCCAATTGCTCAAATCCGAATCTTCTTTCTTTTGTCTTCGCAAATCGCAATCCTTTGATCAACTCGATAGATTTTGCTTATTGAAGAAATTTCAATCATGATTATTTCAAATTGGTAAGTAAACAACTAATAATTATGTTATTAATTCCTCTTTTGATTGACTCCAAGATTGCCGTTTGCAGAATTTAAATTTTAGGGTTTACTGAACTTTTCAAGAACGTAATCCTAAATTTTCCATTTCTGTGTTGTCGGAACTTTGTAATTGATTTCATTACAAAAATTTGATATCAAAATGTTGAAATGGTTATCAAACAATTCGAGCTGCTTATGATTTTAACTTATTGTTTGTTGTTGTTTTTTTTAGTATTTGTCCTGTTTTTATTGGAAAGTTTTATTTTTATTGTTTATAAGTATCATAATTAAGGTTTATTGGGAAATTGGTTAGAAATATGCAAAGGTGTTGGTTTTCTGTGTCCATTAATGGGTTGATTGATAGTTGATAGTTGATACTCCTGTCCTGACAGCCTGAAACTATGTAGTATGTAAAAGTATTATTTTTGGCTAAAAATGTTCATTTTTTTTGAATTGGAGCTTTGTTTAATGATAGGTGTCTAATTGATTGTAGCTTAGTGTTAAGTAGGGTCGAAAAAATTATGACCTTTGTTGGTGAGGATCTCATACGTTGATGCTTCAAATACCTTTGATTCCATATTGCACAGTATTGGAGACATCCAACAAAACCTGACCTATAGAATTAAGTGTGGGTGGTAAAAATGGAGACCTGGGTGTGAAAATGGAGAGCTTCTAATGTAATAGACAAATGAATATTTGTAAAAAACAAAACTTTTTTGTGATCAAAGTTTCATGAGAATGACATAGAACTTCAAATGAAAGATTCAAAGAAGCGTTATTCGTGAAAAAGTCCACCTATAGAGAGTGTGGCCGTAGCCGTTGAATGTTGCTGCAATGCCATAGGAGGAGTAAGGGATGACATAGGCGGAATCTGTAGTGATTCGAGTGCTCCTTCGAGCATCTCCACCACTTTAGTCATTCTTGGTCTGCTTAATGGGTTGGATTGTATGCACCATAAACTCACCACTACCATCTTTCTCCTAAGTGTTGCTTCCTCCTCGTCATTTGTGATCTTTAGTTGGTTTAGCTCTTGAACTTCCTCAAGCTCCTTGTAGATCCAATGCGGAAAATACTGCTCACTACTGCATTCCACTTTAGGATCATCTTTTTTTCGACATCCAATCATTTCTAGAATCAACATCCCATAACTATAAACATCTGATTTATGAGATACCCCGCCATAACCGTTGAAAAAGACCTCTGGTGCAATGTACCCAACTGTACCTCTTGCTTCCGACATTGATATTATGCTGTCCTTCTGTACGCATATCTTAGCCAGGCCAAAATCAGATATCTTGGGGCAATAATTCTCGTCTAATAGAATGTTTTGAGGCTTAATGTCGAAGTGTAAAATCCTCATGTTGCACCCCTGGTGCAAATACTCCAGCCCTCTTGCAATTCCGATTGCAATGTCAAAGTAACTGTCCCATGAGAGTTGAGTGTTTTTATGGCTGCCCCCATGTGTGAACTTTTCAAGAGAACCGCAAGGCATGTATTCATATACTAGAGCTCGTTTCTTACACTCGTAACAAAAACCTAGGAGTTTGACAATGTTTTTATGATTGGTGTTTCCAATACTTGCAACTTCGTTGATGAATTCCACCATATCCCTATCTCCTTTTGGTGAGTTCTTCAGAATTTTCACTGCCACTTGCTGCCCACTGTTGAGTTTTCCTTCATATACAATACCATAACCTCCTTCGCCCAGCTTGTTTTTGAAGGAGTTTGTTATTCTCTTTAGATCCCTGTAAGTGTACCTCTTTGGACCAACGGATCCATATTTTTTCAACAAAGCCTCATTATCTTTATCTTTCTTTAGTGATTTTATTCTTTGGAACACGATAAGTACAATTATCATGCATATGCCTATTCCGATTCCTGAAACAGAAGCTGCAAAGATATTCAAGAGTTTGGTTGGAAACCTCAAGCAGTTCTTAAGTAATCAGAATATAGATAGGAAAAGATGAAAAATACCTATTATGATGACGATCTTGGATTTTGTTATACGGTGTTGACGTCCTGCATCATGCAAACAAGATTGAATTAGTGAAACTTTGCAAGGGATGATGATGAGATTATAATGATACGCTTTAGGGGTTGAATGTTCTTGTTGCTGTTGCTGTAGCATGTAAAAATTGTTGCATCATAGTTAGTGCAAGTGCCTAACCACCCAATGTTGGAAGTGACTTGATCACATTGTTGCTCATTCCATGGCATCATTGATGAGGATAGTGAGAATGCAAGAGGGAGGAGTGCAACAAGGCCGCCTTGAACAAGGTGTTGAGTTCCTTGAACAAGACACCTGATTGCTCGAATGAGTACCTGTGGTCAGAGGCATATTGATATTTGGCTAACTAAGAGCCTCCCTAAACTAATTGTAAAAATAAGCTTCTACGCAAAACGGGCTGGAAAATGGGTTTAGGCTTCAGATCGGCCGCTGTTAGTAACAACGACCCAATGAATTTGGGTAACAGATGGGCCGCTGTTAGTAACAGTGACCCAATGGGTTTTGTTCTATTTTTTTTTATTTTTTTTTACTTTACTCTTCTTTTCTTCATTCCATTAGTGGCTTCCTTGGAGTTATAATGGACTAAGGTGCTGTCTTGGAGGCTGATAATGAAAATTGTGAGATTGCAGGACGAAATAAAAAGTGGAATTGATGTGTCAGAATTTAATGAAATGTCTGATTAAGATTCTGTTATTAAGAGGAAAATTACAGAGATGGCTTTGGGCTTTGGCAATAAGGTTTTAAGGAGAGTTGATTGAAGAAGATGAATAACTAAATACTATAAATTAGTTTTTACACTTATGTTGGAAGTAATATTCAGTTTAGCAATGCTGTCTTATAGTAGATGAATGATAGACTTAACCTTATAGTAGATGAATGCTGTCTTATATATAGTAGATAATCAAGGAAGCCATTGATGGAATGAAGAAAAGAAGAGTAAAGTAAAAATTAAAAAAAAAAAATTAGAACAAAACAAATTTGGGTCGATGTTACTAGCAGCGGCCCATCTGTTACCTAAATTCATTCGGTCGCTGTTATCAACAGCGACCGTTCTAAAGACCTAAACCCATTTTCCAGCCCGTTTTGCATAGAAGCTTATTTTTACAATTAGTTTGGGGAGGCTCTTAGTTAGCCAAATATTTTTAAAAAAAAGCTTAATTAAAAAAAATCTATCCAATTTAAATCACAAAATCTCACAATAGACGGTCTATAGGATAGACCACAAAATTGGACCAGCCCATTTCCCTTAACTGATTTTTTTTATTATCATATCAATTATATTATGTTATAATCCTAAATGTAAGGTATTATAATCTTGAATATACTATTCTATAACCCCAAATATAAGTTATTATAACCCCAAATAATTTATTATAACCCCAAATATACTATGTTATATTTTGGGCTGAGCTTCATGGATTCCGTCTATAGAATAGACCGTCTCCCATGAGACTTACTAAATTTAAATTGCAAAAGGCAATCTCTAGCAATGCAATACGCTTAAATCGAAAATAAAAATGTTAAGATAGTTTATCTCACATCGATGGAAAGGAAAGAAAGGACATTTCCGGTATCCCGCACTAGGCAGGGTCCGAGTGGGGGTTTCTTTTTCATGAAACATGTGGACAAATCATATCCGTATCCCCAAAGAGGAAATAAAGAGAGATGTGCGTAGTCAAGAAACCAAATTAATTGATACCACATCGATGAATTAACGATAATATGATGACATTCATAATAAGTCCAGTCTAATTTGACAGAAAACATACCAGGGTTACAAGACGTGTATCGAACACTTCCATCGCAAAAACAGCAAGTCGTATTTTGACTATCCTCAAACCCACATATACCTCCCGATTCTGTACATTTAGTACACAATTCTTCATCCTTCAATTTATACTTTGCTTCAAACCCTTTCCCAATAATCTGACTCACACTCCAGTTTCCGATTTGTTGAGCCGATAACTTAAGAACAGGAACCACAATGCTAGCATAACACCCCATCGGGCCATTAGCCCCTTCTTCAGCATACCCAAGAGAGTAATTAGTACCACTGATTTTACAGTTAAATTGACCAGGAAAAGAAGTCGGATCACCATAACCATAAGTAGACGGAGGTGGGCAGCCGTAAAGTACTGTGAAATTCCGGGAATCAGGACCATAATCGAAAACTGTTGAATCCAATGTCGTATTAATGAATTTGTGCATACAAATTCTTTGCAGAAAATCCTCCCTCACAATCGTTAAAATCCGGGTATATTGACTGATATCCAGAACATGATATTTCATACCCTTGCTGTAGATTACAGTAGTCTCATCTTCCTCGCATCTGAGCTCCAAATCTGGGTAGCCGCAATACTTGGGCCTAGTTCCTCCCCAGAAGGGGAAACCCACTTGGATTATATGGCCACAACTGAAGTAAATTCTACAGGTATCATACCATAGAAGATCAGAGCTGAGACAGATGGGAAAACACAAAATAAGTAAGAAAATTGGATACAATAATTTATTAAGGAACTTCATCTTTGTTGAAGACATGATAGATTAGGCAATAAAGCTAGTTTCTTAAATGGAGATATTGGGGAAATTTTCTATGTGAAAGGAAGGAGCCACAAGCGCACACTTAAAGACTTTCAGACTTCAGTAGACATTGTCTTCAGTTGACATTGACTTCAGTTCTGGTAGCTACTAATAACCGTGTTTTTTAAAAAGCATGACCTTTTTCTCTATCATATCATATCATACACACGAATAAAAAGTTTGAAAAATGACAAATGTTATCCTTAGGGGAACCATGATAAAAGGAATTATTGTATCGGATAATAGTGGATTGCATGAATATATTTGCATAAATAAGAATCTGATTTTTTTAAAATTGGAGCTAAATTAGGTTAAGTATTTATATATATAAATATATATAACTTATTATAATAATTCTATATACTTAACTTAAAATTTGTTATATTTAAAATTTGATATATTTAATTGAATTAAAGTTTGTTATATTGGATGAATAATAAAACACAATCAATAATAAATTGTTGCTTTAAAAAAGATGTGTTCGATAAATTTAATCACGATAATATATACTTGCATTATTTTTTGAAGTTATATTTTTGTATATTTCTTACTATTGAATTCGTGCGTTGCACGAGTTTACATACTAGTAAGTAGTAACTACTATTACTCCAAACAAGCCTGTTTCTGAAGTTTTGATGGCATAGGGGCGCGATTAGAAATAGGGACCTTTATCGCTAAAAAAATTCTATTATTATCCTCATAAAATTTTTCATTGGATACACGAAAAACTAAATTATTTTGTGATTTTATTAATTATTGAATTTGTTTTTCTTTTTTTCTTTTTTCACAATATGTATATTTTCGTGGCAACATTTTTATAATATAATAATATAAGTAGAATTAAGTTAGAGCAATTATCTCACCCGTTCATTTAATTTCAATTAATTTCATTCTTTTAATATTGTAATTATTTTAATTTCATTCTTAAATTTATGCTCACCCATCATCTCATCGATTCATTTCTTTCATTCAATTGTCTTTTGTCTTATTTTCCATTAGATTGTGATTGAACAATGAAAAATGTGTCCTTCGCCTCCTTCTTTGACTATTTGTTTGGAAATGCATTCATTATATCACTAGGGAGGCCTAAATCATAAAAGCTTCACTTAATAAACTTCTCTTTACCTAATTAATATTGTAAAAGTATTTAGGCGTATGTTGTATTGATGAATTTGATCACCAAAAGCGCTTGTGGCTATGGATAGAGCATTTGCATGTGGAACAGAAGGTTTTTGGGGTTCGATCCCTACTGGGCGCAAGTATCAATTGGGGGGTTTCTTGACTGCGCGCATCTCTCTTTACTCCCTCCTTGGGGGTACGGGTATGATTTATCCGCATCTTTCAAGAAAAAGAAAACCCCCTACTCGGACCCTGCCTTCGGCGAAATACCGGGATAGTCCTTCAATTTGATCACCAAAATCTACTCTCCTAGATTTGTTTTATTGTGAAATAGCATTATTGTCATCATAATACCGAGTTTATCCCATTTGGCCGTTTATATAAGTTATGATTGGGGAATAAGGAGGGTTGGATGACGACAGCCATACACTTATCAATAGAGATAAGGAGGTTGCGGCTAGTGAGACCCTGACATACAATTGCAAATGAAAACAATAAACCCATTGCACACCATATGCCAGGCAAATAGCAAGACAAGACAAATAGCATCAACCAAAGAAATAGAATTGATTATTATAGACACAAATAATAATTATAGAAAAATAACCATTAATGGTCTAGGAGACGTCCCAACTAGTTTTATCCTTAGTCAAACTCATTTGTGTGCTAAGTGCTAACCAGTTCGACTGTCATTTTTCTGTGTTTATAATACTAGTTCGGTATATTGACATTACACTTCTGTGGAACATTCAATGAAGCATTATTCTTGAAAAATTCCGCCTATTGAGATTGTGTGCATAGTCGGAAATTGTTGTGATGCCATAGGAGGAGCTAGAGTGGGCATAGGCGGAATTTGTAGTGATTCGAGTGCTCCTTCAAGCATTTCTACCACCTTAGTCATACTTGGTCGGCTTAATGGGTTGGGTTGTATGCACCATAAACTCACCACCACCATCTTCCTCCTAAGTATTGATCCCTCACCGCCATTTGTGATCTCGAGTTGGTTTAGCTCTTCGACTTCCTCAAGCTCTTTGTAAATCCATTGCGGAAAATACTGCACACTACTGCATTCCGCATTAGCATTAGCATTGTTTCGACATCCAACTATTTCTAGAACCAACATCCCGTAGCTATAAACATCTGATTTATGAGAAACCCCGCCAAAACTCTTGAACAAGAGCTCAGGAGCAATGTACCCAATTGTTCCCCTTGCTTCAGACATTGATATTATGCTATCCTTCTGTGGGCATATCTTAGCCAGGCCGAAATCAGATATCTTGGGGCAATAGTTCTCGTCCAATAGTATGTTTTGGGGCTTAATGTCGAAGTGTAAAATCCTCATATTGCACCCCCGGTGCAAGTACTCAAGCCCTCTTGCAATCCCCACTGCAATTTCGAATAAACTTTCCCATGAGAGTAGTTGGTTGCTTTTCTGCCTGCGCCCGTATGTGAACTTTTCAAGAGAACCGCAAGGCATGTAGTCATACACAAGAGCGCGTTTTTGACCCTCGTAACAAAAACCTAGGAGTTTTACAATGTTTTTATGATTGGTGTTTCCGATACTTGCTACTTCGTTGATGAATTCAACGACATCCAATTGTTCTTCTGATGATTTCTTCAGAATTTTCACTGCCACCAGATGCCCGTTGTGTAGTTTTCCTTTGTATACAACACCATAACCTCCTTCGCCTAGCTTGATTTTGAAGGAGTTTGTGATTCTCTTCAAATCTGTGTAAGAGTACCTCTTTGGACCAAGTGATCCATGTTTTTTCAATAAAGCTTCTACATCTTTGCTTTTTTTGATCGAGTTCATTCTTTTGAAGGAGAGGATCAGTACACTTGACAAGCATACGCCTAACCCGAATATTGAAACTGCAATAATGGGACAGAAGAAAGAAAGGTAAGCATGCTCATGCATCCCTTTTGACTTTTAAATATATTTCTATTAGCATCGTTTATTACCAACAATCAGACTAGTTGTAACAGTTATTGTGATGATGAGTAATGACCAAAGTTTAGATAGGAAAAGATGAAAATACCTAGTATGACTGCTATGATCTTGGATATGGTAAGACCGTGTTCATGTCCTGCAAAGTGAAACCAAATTTCTTTAGTGAATGTTTGAGTTAGTGTAACATACTTCGCTAGCTAATTCGCTTTTTGAATTAACGATTCGCTTAAATTTGTCCATGAATAGCCCAAAATGACCATAATTTACTTTTTCCAATTCATGATTCGCAGGGATGTTAGCGAATCATGTGACACTGGTTTGAGTTAATGTGGACTCTGTCTGAGTTAAACGAAGCTGCTATCAATTTCACAATCATGCTTACTTTCAAATTGATAGCATCGCAAGGATCTAAACAGGTTAACAAATGCAAGATTGAACCGAGTTTATCGCAAACATAGTGTAAGAATCCGTAAAAAGAGAGTTCAACGACTTGTACCATTATCAAGGGATTTAACATAGCATACAGGGCCATGATGATCATCAGGACAGTAGCAAGTAAAACTTGTTGCATCATACCCACACACCCCATTTAATTTACGACAAGCATCACATAAGGCCTCTTTATCAATGATACTATCATTGATGGCCTTGGATATGAGTTGCCGTCGACGCCGTCCTTTATCAATGATACTATCATTGATGGCCTTGGGTATGAGTTGCCGTCGACGCCGTCCTTCCCTCCACAGACCCTGACCATAGTTTCCGCTGAACGACGTATACTCCCAGAAAAGGATAGCATTTTCAGCAGTTGGTATGTAGCTGTAAGTGCTCAAATTTAAGGCATTATCAAATGTATTATACAAATCTTGTGGGTTGGGACAAAGATCTTTACTCAATAAAACTTCTGGAGGAACAGAAATTATATCTGAAGTTAAATTCATATCTACAAGATAGAATTTCTCTGAAGAAGATGTCATCACTGAAATCTCTGGCCATAATCTATTATCCTCACAACTAACCTCAAACCGGGGATGACCACAATACATAGGGCGACCCTTTTCTTCGTCATAAAAAGGGTAGCCTACTAGCCCATGTTGTTTTTTCCACAGCGAAACGGCTTTATACATTCATCATATTCACCGGCCTCTACAGATTTATGTAGTTGGATGATGAAGGTGATGATGATGATCATGACGAAGGGTATATAGTGAACAGAAAAGTTCATTTTTTGGAGATCTTTTAGAGGTTCAATGGAGATTAACGATAAAGTTTTGGTTTGTTTATCAACTTTGATTATTTATTTAAGGAATAGTTTTGTTTTAATAGCTTCTCCGTGTGGAAAAAACTAGGAAAAGTATGAGTTGGTGAATGGTGATAGTTAAGTTGAAGTTTCCTAGATATTTCAATAGCTGACAGTTGAATATGCTTCATCTTTTTAGAAAGCACAATTTTTTTTGTTATTTTCCTGAACTAGTCAAGATGGTGATATCAGAAACTTTGACTTATTAGTCTATACATTTATATGGGTCGATCTCGGAGTAATCAACGGACTACTGGACTAGTTAGATGTGGGATGTGTTCAGGCATAGTGATCGAGGGCGATCCAGCCCCCTACGTCAATGGCCAAAACTCAACAAAATACTCAGAAAAAATCGCCTTTAAAAGGGTTCATCAGGCAATGGTTAATGATTTTGCAGCCACCACACTAGAGAGAAACAAAATATAAGCAGTTTGACAAATCACAATGACCTAAACAGATTAGCAAAGTTGCTAACAATTTCATGATCAGAAGTTCTGATAATAGGTAAAAAAAAAAAGAGTTTGAGGACTTGTACCATCAAGGGATTTAACATAGCATACAGGGCCATTATGATCATCAGGACAGTAGCAAGTAAAACTTGTTGCATCATACCCACACACCCCATTTGATCTACGACAAGCATCACATTTCTCGTTCTCAGCAATCCATTTCAACTCGAAACGAGTCTGAAACGCCGTCCATAAGGTCTCTCTATTGTTTATATCATCAACTACAGACTTACTCACTGGGATAGATACATTGATTTTGCATATACCTGATGGGGCTTCATAAATACCTTGCTGGGATTTTATATATTCAGTCATAAAAAAAGCATAGGATAAACCACCATCTAATTTGCAGGGGAACTGGTTTCTATAGGGGCTTCCTGATGAAAATTCTGAAGGAAGAGTACACTCATAATAAAGGGTAACATTTTGATCAGCAGTTGGTATGTAGCTGTAAGTGCTCACATTTAAGGTAGTATCAAATGTATCATACAACTTATGTGGGTCCGGACAAAGTTCACTACTCAATAAAACTTCTGGAGAAACAGAAATTATATCTGAAGTTAAATCCATATTTACAAGATAGAATTTCTCTGAAGAAGATGTCATCACTGAAATTTCCGGCCATGACCTATCATCCTCACAACTGACCTCAAACCCGGGATGACCACAATACATAGGACGACCCTTTTCTTCGTTGTAGAAAGGGTAGCCCATGTTGGTTTTCCCACAGAGAAACAGCTTTATACATTCATCATATTCACCGGCCTCTACGGATTTATGTAGTTGGATGATCAAGGTGAAGATGATGATCATGAAGAAGGGTAAATATTGAACAGAAAACTTCATTTTTTTGGAAATTTGGGGCAGAGTTTTATTTTTGTTTACTTAAGTCACCATGAAACTTCTTAAAATATATGTGGGGTGACTATTGATTTGAAGTACACGATTATTAAAAGCGGATGTTGAAAAATATACTTTGATTTTTCAATTCTTCCACAATTTAGTATTATTGGGGTAACTACCAAGTCACAGTCTAATTCCTATGAATTTACAAAACTTATTTCCCTAGTCCGGTCTTTTGAATTTGTCACCTTTCCTATTTTGACAGTATTCTTTTTAAATCTTATCCACAAACTTATTTTCTCTCGTTTATGTCTATCTTTAATTTACAGGCTTGGATGCATTTGTTCACTCATGTTAAAGCAAGTGCCAATAATCTTAACAACGACGTTAACTTTAATTATATTGTCAAACATGCTTTATCATGTACATTGGAGGAGGATGGTGTGTCGAGTGTTGTTGGATTAAGGTTTGGAACAATACATAAGGTACTTGATGTGGCGCGTTTAAGGCTTCACTAAGAGTGTACGGTCAATGCCTGGGATGAGGTAAGGCATGGCATTAAGGTTGCTCGCTCGAGGAAACACAAAAATAGCAAACAAAAGGGGTCAGCGGTGTGTGCTCGTTCGAGCAGTGTTCAGCAGCTTTCAGTAGGTTCTAACAAGGATGCCTTGTTCAAGCACTTTAGTGCCTTGAATGAGCACTTTGCCTAGGATGCTTTTTAGGACTGTTTTATGCACTGTTTAAGGCATTGAAAGGGTGTATTGTGGCCTGTGGGGCAATTAATCTAGGAATAATGGTGGGCATTATTTCTATGTTTATTGCTAGGTTTATTGTTGATGTCTTGTTTTTCCTTCCCGAACCTCGTAAAGGCTTTCATTTTACATGACTTGTGAATTTACCTATTGGCTTCAGAAGACCCAATCTAAGGATCACTAAAAGAAAGTGAAAGGATTCTTACTGTCACAACGGAAATCATGAGGTTGATCATCAGAGCAATGGCAAGTAAATTCTCTCCTAGTAGTGTTATATCCACACACTCCACCAGATGTACGGCACCCATCACACAATCCATTCTGTGCAACCAATTCTAACTCAAAACTATCTTGAAATGCTTTCCGTATTTCACTTACTACTTTTGATGCTGTATGAACTGGGAAAAAGATGTTCCCTCTGCATAAACTTGGTGGGATATTATATATGTCACTGATTACATAATACCCACCAACAGAATCCTTACATGGAAATGGACTACCAAGAGTAGATTTTCCAATCGGACAATCATAATAAAGGGAAACAATTTGAACTGTTGGAGTGTATCTGAAAAGAGTGTAGTTTAAGGAGTTATTGAACAATTTAGATGGACAGTAATAGCGATCGTTCCAGACATCGTCTCGAGAAACAGAGATAGTAAGTGAAGTTTGATTCATTTTTAGGAAATCGAATTTCTCCCATGAAGATGTTGTTAATGAAATTGCTGGGTTTTGATGATTGACACTGCAATTGAGCTTAAAACCAGGATAACCACATGATTCTGGGCGGTTTTGTGCATCATAGAAAGGGTAGCTTAAGCTTGCATTTCCACATAGAAATGGCTTCTTACATGTATCATAGTCTTTCGCCTCGATGAATCTATGGTGTTGGATGAAAGGGAAGAAGATGATGATGATCACAATGAGGGAAAATGATTGGATTAAGTTCATTTGTAAGAGAATTTTGGAGGGGGATTATTGGAGATTCAAGGAAATTAAAGTTTGGAGGGGAAATTTCTACCAATTCTTACAGGTCTAATGTGAATATACAAGGAAAGGCTTTGTTTTTTCTAAGGATGTGAATTATATGACCAAAACTAAAAATAAATGAGTCTGAAAATTCTAGTATTCTAGATTATTAATATGTGTGATGGGTGGAATAAGGTTGGATCAGGCTCAAATAAAAATAAGTCGGATTGTGTCGGACTTCTTCAATTTGGTCTAGCCGACTAGCCCAAGCCGTCTTTGTTAAGGGTCGGATCAGAGCCTACAACGGACTTCAGCTCGTAAAAGAGGTATGAATATGCTAACAGTTGAATACATGTACTTCATCTACTTTTGCACTTGAATACTTCCATGCCTTTCCCAACTTGATCTTTATATTCTCTTATCTTTGAAAAGTGAATTTTGCGATATTTATACTTTTTATGTGACAATTTTTTAAGGATAGAAGAGCATAAGCGCAGATTACTACCTCTCAATATCAAAAGAATGAAGGAGAAGAATGACAGAGAAGAAGGGATGTATGTTTAATGTAATTTGTTATGTTTGATTATTATTTTCAAAATGGTTGTTAAAGGAGAGAAATAGTTAGGTTTAGTACATACCTTAGACTTGGTCAAAACTCAATGAGTTGCATTGTTTGACTTTATAGGCTTACTATTTAATTAGCCATATTTCTTTTTTCTTTCAAATTTCTTGGAGGTGATCAAGTTTAGTTGGTGCTAATCAACCTATCTTAAATGGGCCGGCCACAAGCCTATACTAAGAAAAAGCACAAATTCTTATATTTCCACATAGAAATGGCTTCTTACATGATTCATAGTCTTTCGCCTCGAGAAATCTATGGTGTTGGATGAAGGGGAAGAAGAAGAAGATGATGATCGTAAGAAAGGAAAATGACGTATAGGGGGTCCAATTTGTTTACTTATTCAATTACCTTAACTATAGTCTCATAGTTCTCTTTCGCACATGCCAAAGACCCCCTAAGATTAAAGTTCCATGAAGTTTCTTGTCATATCACATTCTACACCTACTATAAGTACATGATAATGATTAATGAGGAGAGATGTTCATTTTTTCCACAGTTGAATACTAGTACTAGTATTTGTCTCATTATGGAAAATTGAATTTATAGTACAAAACTCATCATTTAGCGTTGCATATGAATGAACGGAGAAATGAGATTTATATTGACAATCCTTTGCGTTGATTTGTCTCATTAATGAATGGAGAAGTTAGATTTATATTGACAGTTCTTTGTATTGATTTGTCTCATTCATATAGCAAACCCCATATGCTTGAGCCTCTCATATCCTATCCTTACTACACATAATTTTCTACCCAACAAACACTCATGTATCTCCACTGATGTAAATGTAATCTCTTCAACTTGTATTGAGCGTTTAGCTCATGTATCATGTAAACACATAATGAATACATTAGCATAGGATGGTGGATGTAGCCTCATTTATGGGTAACCACCTTGAATAGTTGAATCATGGTGTTAATGTTTGCATTAGTTTTGCATGCTTAAAATCACCTTAATACTTGCAAATAACCTTGTTTCATTAGTGCACTTTCAAGCCGTGATCTCATTTATGGGTAACCACCTAAATAACCTTGTTACATTTAGGCTACGCTTCCGCTCTCGTTAGGCCACACTAAGAATCTATCATAAGCTTATTCTGGTGTCACCAAAACAAGGATTGAACTTTTGTTATGGTTGTAAATATAGGGCTTCTTGGGAGAAATTTTGCAAACTAATTACTGAAGTATTAGTTAAGATTAGGGGAGGCTCTGAGCATGTTCAACGTGTTCGACTACACAGGGCCTCAATATTATCTACGTAGTATATGTGTTGTCTAAAAGTACAAAGTCGTTCGAAAAACATCATAATTTTTGAAATTGCACAGGGGCTTTAAAATTTTATTCAATTTTTGCTCCGCCCTTGGTTAAGATTCACAGGATAAATTATTAGTTTCTCACTTAGTTGTGTATAAGGTAGACTGGAGCCCGTAGATACTGTTTCATAGCAATGAGGCCTTTCTTCTTAGGAGGTATGAAAGAATCAATCCTGTAGGGGCCAAGTAATTATGTAAATGCATTATTCTTGGAAAAGTCTGCCAATTGATATTGTGCCGTAGTTGTAGAATTTTGTTGTGATCTCACCGGAGGAGCTAGAGAGAGGATAGGCGGAATCTGCAGTGATTTAAGTGTTCCTTTGAGCATTTCCACAACTCTAGACTCTAGTCATATTTGTTTGGCTTGATGGGTTCTCCCCACGACATCTTCGTTTTAAGTATTGATTCCTCCTCGGCATTAGATGTCTAGTTGGTCGAGCTCATCGACTTCCTCAAGTTGCTTGTGAATCCAATGCGGAAAATACTGCTCATTACTGCATTCTGCCTTAGCATTAATCACATTGTTTCTGACACCCCCAACATTTCTAGAACCAGCATTCCACAGCTATATATATCTGATTTATGAGAAACCCTGCCAAAACTCTTGAAGAAAACCTCAGGAGCACTGTACCCAGCAGTTCCTCTAGCTTCGGACATTATTATTATGCTGTCATTTTGTGGGCATATCTTAGCAAGGCAGAAATCAGATATTTTAGGGCTATAATTCTCGTCTAATAGAATGTTTTGAGGCGTAACGTTGAAGTGTAAAATCCTTGTGTTGCACCCTTGGTGCAAGTACTCAAGCCTTCTTGCAATCCCGACTGCAAAATCAGATATCCCAACTGCAAGTACTCAAGCCCTCTGCCTGCCCCCATATGTGAACTTTTTAAGAGAACCGCTATACACAGTCATATACAAGAGCTCTTTTCTTACCATCGTAACAAAAACCTAGGAGTTTGACGATTTTGATTGGTGCTTCCAGTAAGAATTCGAGCTTTACTGATAATAGCACAAGCTTGAAAAACAAATGTACAATGCAGACTCAGAAATGATGTTACATTTAGGTATGTATCCAAGAGTTTGGGTTGGAAACCTATAAGAGTTCTTAAGGTGACCAAAATTTAGATAGGAAAAGATGAACAATACCTATTATGATGAAGAATTGAATCAGTAAAATTGTGTGAGGGATGGTGAAGAATTGATGACGATGCACTTTTTATGCTGTTTTCAGCAAGTATTGGTCGAGGTGATCATGATCGATGAATTATATTGTGATTATACATGTGAATTTATAAGATTCATCTGGCGATAACAAGTGAATCTAACTATAGTGTAGTAAAATATCAGCAGTAGAAAGCAGAGGGGTCGTTTCAGGGCGTTTGGAAGCATAGACTGATCAGGCAATAGCAGGTAAAATGACGCGAAGTTGTAAGGTTAAAGGGTCGCTTGGATTGACAGTAAATAAAGAGGGTAAAAAAGTCAAACTAATGTAACAAAGGTATTTAGAGAAGCAAATGAAGTTATTGAAATAATAGTGATAGAGCCAAAACAAAAAAATATGTACTTGATTATTATTTTTACATAGAATAGTTATCTTTGTTAGTGTTATCAATTCTCAAGAAATGATAATGGGGTAAACCATGTGGATATGGAGCAAAATCATGGGAACAGGGTGAATATTGTTTTTACATAGGATAGAGGGTGAATATTGTTTTTACATAGGATAGTTATCTTTAATTTACATAGTAGGATGAATGTAATGGAAATCAGTTCAGAACTTTTCTTTATTCTCTTCAAATTTATCTTGTTTTGATTTCTATCTCTAATGGGGATATGAGTCTTGATCCAAACTAATCATACCATTTTTGTTACTGCTAGACATGAATCATTGTACTGATGAATAGGTAAAATTTGAGTTCAAAAAATGACATAATGCTATCATGTCATAGTATTTGAGCTCAAATAGCATCAAGTTTAAACTGGTATTCATGAATTTCTGCATACATTTTCCTTGCAGAAAATCCTGCCTTACAATCCTTAGAATATGACTAGTTTGATTAATATCTATTACATGATACTTCATGCCCTTAATTTGTATTATGATTGTAATATTGCTCTCACAACTAAGCTCTAAGTCTGGGTGCCCACATCTTTTGGGTCTGTTTCCACCTCCCCAAAAGGGATACCCAACTTGTTGGGTATACCCACAACTGAAAAAATTCCCACAAGTATTGTACCATTGCAGATCATTGCAATAACAGATGGGAAAATAGAAAATACCCATGATTAATAATTTAATGGACAATGTTTTGGGTATAAATGGGTGATGAGTTCATTTTTGGTGAATATATGATGCAATGTTTGGGAAAAAGAAGGAAGTAGAAGAAAAATAAAGTTGAACACTTTTTAATGGTAGTTTCCAAATTTGGAGATAATGGGGTTAAGACTTAAGATATAGCTCATGTGAATTTGCCACAACCACTCTTTAGGAATTAGGAACATGGCCCTTGTTTATTATTTGTGCCTTTATTATTATTAGTTATATTTCTTTGATTTATGTCATTAGCCTTATTTCTTGTCTTGCATGTCTTATCTTGCTTCTTGTTTTGTCTTATGTTGTGTTTTTATTTGCAGGTATTTTTTAAGAGTGTCTCTCTGGCTGCAACCTTCTTATCTCAGTTATCTTTTCCATTTCAGACCCTGATCAGAGTCTCTATGAGTGGAATATACCAAGTATTGATGATTGATGACAATATGAAACAATAAAGCTTGAACACACAAGAGGTGTATTAGTCAACTATAGTTTGTGTTGCTGACTTTGTAGCATGAGTGGTGCCCCTTTGTGCTCCCTTTCTTGACCTTGGGGCTTTGGGGGTATCCTTTGATACATTCCCTTAGTCATAAGGTATTTTATGCTATTTATATTAGCCTCTATTTGATTATACATAAAAATATAAGCCCATCAATAGGAAATTTTAGTTACAAGAAAGTTCATACAAATTCTTGGGAGGTACCAAGAAAATTCCTATCA
The DNA here is from genome assembly GCA_019776075.1 of Amaranthus palmeri. NCBI lineage: Eukaryota > Viridiplantae > Streptophyta > Magnoliopsida > Caryophyllales > Amaranthaceae > Amaranthus > Amaranthus palmeri. The sequence goes on from JAAKBH010000309.1 coordinate 695,018, forward strand.
AATTTGAACCAGATAAGTAATCTTCCTAGGTCTGTCGAGGACTCATCGGCCAAAAAAATGTGGGGTAGTTTTGATGAAGAGTACTCCTTTTTTTTTAATTTTACTTGAATTACGTTTTTAATGTGTAATTTTTTGCGAACATTTAACTATTGCGTGAACAAGTTATAAAAATACAAATAATACAACATCTATCATTTCAATGTCATTAAATAACTAAAAAGTATAAAAGATCATATATATATACTCAACCTTACTCTAATAAAAATATACACAGCTATTTTCAACAGAAAATTTATAGCAAACCTCATTTGTTTCTCTTTTATATCAATGAAACCCATAACCACTACGATGCATTAGATAAACTCACAAATTTGTGATCATAACCAACAAAGTGTAATTCTATACAAATAAAATAAACTTGCACATCAAACAAAGTGTCATCTATTTCTACAGAAAATTTAAAAAAATAAAAAAAATAAAAATAAAATCTATAGGTGCTAGCATAATTTTCTAAAACTTGCGAGTTGCGATCAAAGTTTACAAGAGAATTGTCAAACTAAAGCCATGAAAGAGTCAAAGTCAACTACGGCCAAAGACTAAAAAAAGTTTATGAAAATACTTGGGTCACTTTTTTTGCTACTCTAAGACAGTTTCCGAAAAAGACCTCAAAACAAAAAGCTTATAATCTCATAACTTATTCTAGTTAGGCTATTCAATACATATATGAGGCAGATATCTCTGTGTAACCGTCTCATATAACAATTTGGGATGGATTTCTTTTTGTTGATTTTTTTGGGGTCACTTCTTATGGTTACAACGCACATAAACACACATTGTAAAGCAGGGTGGTGATTGGTAAATATGAAATATCTATTTATATTTCCTGCTAGTCTTCTGTTTGAGAAGTAGACATGAATAAACATTGCTCGAGTGCAGTGTTCAACCTCCCAACGACTTCACCAAAATCGCAAATTGACAAAACATTGTCAAAAATCAAGATCGTAACAATGCTATGATGAATCTGAAACCAGGCTTCACTAGTGTCCGACAAAACTCACGACTTCGAGAATTAACCATCTTCCCACTCGACATCATCATCATCCTCATTATCCTCTTCTGCAGGATCATCAGCTTGAATGTTCAAGTCAGCCACCTTATAGCTTTCACCAGGATTCCCTGCTAATCAAACGGCATGAGTTAAACTAGACGAAAGTGATGCCCATAGAGCATAGTATAACCGAGTAGCAACTAAATCATGTGCACTTCTTGTTTATGTGAAGCTGCCAATGATGTTTCTTACCTAGGGTTAATTGGAAACAACATTTTTGTAATCACTAACAAGGAAAAGGGGTTGTGTACATTGGAGCCCTCCAAACCCCGTTTAGGTGCACGCTTTAAATGGCATAGGGGTATTTGAATATCGTTAGCCACTTAATGACATAGGGGTAATGGAACGTGGCTGTAAGCTATAGACCCTACTGGAACAGACCCCTTGTGTATAATCACTGCCCAAAACAAGACTCCAATCTGTGATCTCAGGACACGAGTCCTAATATGAAATCACACGACGTCAACCAGAAAAACTACAACATAATTGCATTCAGACACAATTTGGTATATGTAAACCAGAATACTTGCAGAAGAAATTACAAGCAGAGCCCAGTTCATTCTAACTAAAACAAAGCAAATAATATAAAAGAGCATTTACCTGAAGGAGTAGATTCTTCCCACACATCCTCATCTTCAATTTCATCCTCACGTTTTGATTTCATCCCAACTTGGCGATCTGAAGATGTGTGTTGATCAGAAATATCTGTATTAGACAGATCCTGCTGTCTCTTGGCATCTTCTTCCCGTTGCCGTTCCAGCAAAGCAGCATAATAAGCTTTATAATACTCATCCTACATGATTATCCAAATAAAAAAATTTCAAAATGCCCATAAGCTGTAAAAAAAACTTTCTGAATGATTGAACTAAATGAGACAACCTGAAAGCTCTTTTCATCCTTTGTAACAGTTGATTTCTTGTCATCTGATAATGCAGAGGAATCTGAAGTGATGTCTGTCTTGGTATCCTCTTTCACCTCACCACGCTGCTCCTTTGTTAGTTTCATACCTTGTTTAATCATCCAAGGAGGAAGAACTTTCATGGGCGTACTTCCACTGCCAGCTTTAGAGTCTTCCTTATCTTCCACACCACTAATTGCAACATCAATCTGCCAAAACATAATTAGCTTTAAATTTAAATTATCAAAATAGAAAGAAACTCTTGTATGGACTTTGTGCACTGTAAATTAACGTGCACTAATCTCAACATGCTAGTGGGCTTATGGAGTGTTTATTAAGGAGTGTGGATAGAGTTGAGAGTAATGGTTACTAGAGTGGAGAGTAAGGAGTGATGCACAATAAAATTAGTTTGCACCAAGTCTATATAGACTTTGCCCAAAATAGAATACATGACACCAGGAAATCTTCAAAATCGAAATGTAATGGCATCATATCTCCATTAATGGTAAACCTCTTACTTCCAAACATAAACCCCCAACCAAAGAAACAGAGAAATAAATCTTACAAGTATTCAAGAAGTCTACTACAAACTAATAAACAAGTACAAGGCAGTGAAACCAAAAATTACACAGGAGTACAAGCGCACACAAATATTGGTTTAACAACGACAATTCGCTCACCTTTGGATCACCAAGAAAGGGCATTGGTGTGCCACTTTGATATGATCTAGAAGGATCATTGGGATTGTCTCCGGCTGCAGCACGTGCAGCAGCACTAGCTTTAACTTCCCAAGCTTGTAGAGTTCCAAAATCGGGAACTGACAAATCTTTAACTCTATTGAGTTGTTCAACTAAAGGCTTGAGCTGCTCCTGCAATTTGTTACCTTCCGTTATCCCCAAAAAAAACTTGTAGATATTGAAACCGCAGAGTTTCTTATATGAAGTGTAAAGCTCATTTTTTCACATACTGAACTTCAGTGCAAAATGCATAGCAAGGTGAAAATTCAGGGGAAATACAAAAACAAGTTGTGAGTGCAACTCCAAACAAAACTAATCAGAACATGATATCAGGTGTTAATTATGAAAAAAAGGTAAACGTATTCTTGAGATTCAATTCAGCAGAAACACTGTTGTCGAAGGACTAAATTTAATCAAAGGACTAAAGCTAATATTCAAATATCTCACTCTTATAAAAATATGACAGGCCTCCCCCTTCACCATGCTGGTTAATTCTTAATCAGCATCAGCGAGATATGGACTGGGTCAGCTAATCCATATTTGTCTTGAGTGCTATACATTTAAAATTAATGAAACAGGACCAATAAAGTTCTCGCAAGCTCAAATTGGCTACGGTAACCAGTTTCTAGAAAGTAAGTTCACACAGGCAAGAGACATCAATCCATCTCAATTGAAACTACGATTAGCTACAATCCAATTTCTGTGAGATGATTTTACATGTAGCACCAGCATCATTAGACGATCTCATATGGGCAAAGCATATTGGATCTTTAGAAAGAATCGGAATCATGAAATACTATTTGAACGTTAAAGTAGAGTAATTAAGGTAGTTCTAGATGTTTGGACCTAACTGATGCAGTTCAACTAAAACTAAATTATTCAGTTCTCCTGTAGCTAGGGAAGAAGTACAAAGCATATACAGCCAAAATTTCAAGTATCAAGCAACAGAAAGTTATCAGAAAGGCAGTTCAACTAAAACTAAATTATGCAGTTCAAGTCTCACGTTCGATGATGAGTGGAATACAAAATAAATCGAAAAAGGCAGCAAATACTCCCATAACCAACAAAATGAAAACTTTGCTATTTTAGTACATGACATTGGACACAGTGTAACAGTATAAGAGCTGTCAACAAACTCACAAACCTCCAATTTCTGAAGCATTTCTTTTAGCTTTTCACGGCGGCGCCTCCTCACATTATCATCTGCATCTCCTACTTCCTGAGCAGCAAACTTGTCACTTTCTGCCACAAGTTCACCTTTACAATTTTCACAAAGAAAGTTTTCACCGTCGTCGGAAATAAGCCTGGCTGCATCCAGAGCAGTATATCTGGGCATATAACCTTAGGAATTTTTAGTTTCTGTAAATGCTAAAATAAAAAATTAAAAATTAAAAAAAATAGCTTCTTCTTTGTGTTCAGTTACAGAAAGAGGTTGGGGAAAGAGTTAAAGAGTTTTCATTCCAATCTCTCCATTGTTGGAGAGATTCATTTCATGTAATATAATATGATATTTATCCCTTCATTTCCCTTCCCTCATTTGTTTTCAAACTGAAGGAGAACCCATCTATTCATTTCCCTCCCCTTTCCTTCCCTCCATTTTTAAAATTTTAAACAAGCTACTGAGCTAGAGGAAGCAGGGGAGACAACCTTTTGTTACAGTTGGGGCATATATACTCCTGAATTGTGTTCTTGCTGTCCAACTCATCCTTCAATTTTTTTTTCATACGATGCATTCTATACCTCACAACATCATAAATCTGCAAGAAATTACAATTTTAGAAACTTCAGGAAACTCCTCTACACAATCCATATATATTAATTAGCAGTTGATTGGCATCCATTAACTTGACTACTTTTAAACTAGTAGTAATCAAAAGCCTGTTTTTCTCAAAAGTTCAAAAAGGTGAAAAGTAGAAGAAATTACACATTTACACACGGTTTATATAGGGGAAAAGTAGAAGAAATTTTAAAAATATAACAGCTACAATTTGAGGCATAAAAGCACACCAGGTATCAACTTCATTAAATGTGAAGGAAAGGCCAAAGAAATTCACTGCATATAGAAACAAACAAATGAACTAGAATCGCCAATGATAAGCAACCTGTGCATAATCTAAACAGCAGTATGAGTGAGTGTGCAGCTTGATCTTTTCTTCCCCCTCTCTTCCATGATGCTGACCATCAGTTGTAGCTGAAACTGCCGCAGCATGTAGTCTTACACCCTTTGCTGTCTGCGTGAAATTAAGTGCATATTAGACAACGATAAAACCAAAAGCAAGATGTTTCAATGAGATGAAATTTTGTAAATGCAGACTAAATTTGATGAAAATTTGGAAGGACAGAAAAAGAAACTGTCAAAGCCCAGCCACTGAAAAAGTGGTACAGCAGTGTTGTTGTGAGCTAGGATAGGTTGTGTATTCAAAAGTGGTACATGATTAGGTCACATAGGTTTAGTCTTTTTGATAACTAAATAAATCACTAAAATTGAAAACCCTTATACATTCAACCATGATAGGAGCTGGTGCATAGATTGGAAGAGATGGCTGCTATGAACTGACTAAATGAATTTAACTACAAAATATGGAAATATTGAATAGAATCAATAAACTGAAAATGGCATGAAATTGATGATTAGAGGAAGATTACAACCCTAAAAGTAATAAAAGAAAAGATAAATCAAGCAATTAGAAAAGCTTGAGGGTATGTCGGTATCATTTTTATGGGTACATCGGTATCAATTTTATGCCAATATCAATTTAAACAATAAAACTGATAGAGCTTCTTTCCTATAATCATGCATGACAAACAATAATGTATCGTAACTAGAAGCAAATTAGACCTCTTTTCTATGATCACGCATGACCAGCTTTTCTTCCTCAAAGAAACGCAATGTCCGGCGTAGTTGCTTCAAATGAAGTTTTAAATCCTTTGCTAGATCTTCCTCTCTCACCCATTGACGTCTGGAAATGCATGATGTACAATTAAAAAACAGATATCATAGGAGATTTTTAAGACGATGGTAGTCGAAAGCAAGAAAAAAGAAACAAATTTTATCTAAAAGAGCATTAGGAAATGCAAATTTTCTCTAGGGGGTGTTTGGCACAAGGGAATATGACTAATGAGACTCTAATAAGAGATTTTTAAGATGAGATTTTGAAGATAAAAATGTTTTATCCCTTGTTTGTCATGTTAGGGACTTGAAAGAATGTGATGAAAATAAAAGTCTCACCACAAATATCACCCTACCCCCCGAGACTTTAATCTTAGGGACTTTCTCATTTTTTTTTTCTCATTCTCTATTTTCATTCCCTTTAAACAAACAAAGGCTTGAACTTTTTGGGACAAAGTCCCATTCCTCCCTCAAATCCCAAGTGCCAAACACCACATTACTTCAACAAATCGACCCCTATTAACATTTGGAAATGCAAGGTGTACATAAAAGTAGAGATCATACATTTTTAATGCAATGATAATGGCATTTGAAAGCAAGAAAAAAGGAAACTAATTTATCTAAAGGAGCTTAAGAAACTGCAAATTCACAATCACCCCTATTTTATCCAACAAGTACTAAAAATTATTTCTAACATTCCACCACCAAAAACCTAAATTTTATTTCAGGAGTCTCTCAAAAAGGTTGGTAAATGTCACTATATGGAAGTGCCAATATATGAGAGAACCTTGAGACTGGTAAAAGAATTTTCCAACAAGTCATGCAAGCAACTTATAGGTACCTCCATTCTCCATAGAAAAATATGTTAAAAAAACTCAAAAGGATCATTGGTCTAGGAACTCTTTTAGTTCCATTAGGTAAATGAAGATTGTAATAATAAGGGAGCTCTTGTTTTTCAAGCAATTAGAGTGGACAATCTCTTTGGGGACAATTAATCTTTGGATGCCTTTTAGTGTTATCAATACTTTAGCAATCTCATGGCCATCAAAAGGGACGTGGATCATCAAGATGGAAAATGATACCGTACCAAAGTGCAAAAAGGACCACATCTCATACATCGGTCCCATTGTAAAGGTTAAACAATAAAAACAAAGTGACATTTCCCGTGTTGTAAAGATGTAAACAATTTGTGTACGTCATGCTTTCATATGATATTTGGTGCTATGATAATCATATCACGTTGTGGCCGCATTATCATGTTCGTTACTACGATTGCAACCAGTAATGTATTTTTGCACAATGTACAAGACTTCTCTCATTGTTGGGAAGTGAACAACATCATGCACATTGGGAATAACTCCTATTCTTCATTATATTCTTTCGCTAATCAACTCTTGAGTGTTTTAATTTTCTAGGATCCTACTTGAAGATCATAATCCAACTAAGCAAGCAAGAAGAGTAGGCTAGGCCCCTAGACTCTGGAATTGTTTATAGTTTCCATTTAGTGGTAGCATTGTGTTAAGTCCAAAAAATACAAAATTGATCACATATCAATTACGTGAGTTGGTTTTATACATTACAATGCAAACATTATGGCAATTAGGCATTTAGGCTAGAATGTCTTAGTTGGTTTCAAAAATATGGATCCTTCATGAATCTACAAACAAAGCCTGTTGAATTAAAATATTCACAAAACAAATTTGCATGAAAATTCTAAACTAAAGAAGGTATCATGTTCAAATGAAAAAAAAAAACAATATTTTTTGTTAGCAGTTACCTAGTAAGTGCATCAAGAATAACCACCGCCATCCCTCGGTTATCACTACGACTAGTCTTTGGTTGATTATCTCCTTTCATGGAAATGTCATCGTAAAAAGCTCGGGCAGTAAGCCTCACCAGCCTGGGATTGACAAATGTCAATAAATCAAGAAAAACAAACTTTTACACCTTTACTTTTCTTTGCACCTTTATTTTGACGTAAAACCATACTATTTTGCTCAAAAAGAATAAATAAATCACCTGTTAAATGGTTCTATACTCAATGAATTACTCATGTTTCACCATATAATTCACAAGCTTCTTCACAATTCCCGTCAACCAAGTGAATGAAGCTGCAAATACATACATTGTACATCAAAAGAAGCAGTTTACCACTTTTAATATATTATTTCAAAAACAACACTGTTATAGAAACAAAAGACAACGCAAGCATAAGCATCATAAAAACAGAATATGAGCAAACTCGACTAACCATAAAGCACAAAAACAAAATATGAGCTTAAAGAGGTCGAGCCTATCAAGCCCGTTCCTATCCAGCTCATTTTTGGTTAAATTATGAGATTTTTCAGTTATGGCAGAATCAGATTTATCAGATATTCTTAAATTAAAAATATTTAGATTAATCCTCTAATTTTGTAACAGAGAAACTTTTCACATAAATTAAAATGCATAAACAGGCCTGTAAAGAAACAAAGCAGGATCATCAAATTAAAGCCAAGTCAACAAGTATTTGATAATGAATATCTAAGTTTTGATGATAATGCAAGTATGCAGCTGTAACATCAACATTTATGAGATAAGATAAGGTCCAGAAGCTCTTCAAAAGCGTTAACATAAAAAGGTGCATTCATTAACAAATTATATTATAACAAAAATCCAAATTAAAACACATAGTAGTAGCAATTCACTCAAACAAACAAAACAACATCAAAATTAATTGGATTTGGTTATGAAAATCAGCACTTCTCTAAAATTAAATGGGTTTGGTTATGAAATCAGCACTTCTCTAAAATTAATTGGGTTTGGTTATGAAAATCATCAAAATAAAGAGGCCACGTAAAATTAATTGGGTTTTATATCTAGATAAACAAAACAACATCACCACTTCTCTTCAAAAGCGTTAACATAAAATTAATTGGGTTTGGTTATGAAAATCATCAAAATAATTGAAGTGTGACTTTTACATTGTTTTTCTAGATAATTGTTTAATTCTGTTTTCAATTGGGTCTTAGTGCTCATACCAATTCTTGAAACCCTAATCTTAATCCATGGTAGTGGGTTCCAAATAGTTCAAAACCTAGAATTCTACAATTAAATTAAATAAACATCGAAAAATTCGGGTAGCCAAGACGTAAAATCAAATAAAACTAAACCCTAATTCCTAAGTTAAAAACCTACTCAAATTAGCCTAACGCTAAATGAGTTAAAGCTATTACCTGGCTTGATGATGGAAGGAGTAAATCCTCAATAGCCGGCGGTAGCAGTGGTGGTAGTGGTGGTAATGGTGGCAGTGACTTCCTAGTCTACTTCGATTTAAAAGAATTAATGGATTTCAGCTTTTATGGCTGAATTTGGGAAACCAATTGGGGTTTAGGGCTCTCATTTTCTATTCAAAGAAAGTTGTGTGTTGCCTTCTACACCTTTTTTGAAGGATGATAGTTTTATGTTTTTTCTTTATTTTTTGTGCTATATAGTTGGGCTAGCAAAAGTTAATCGGACCAGCTAATTCGATCTGAATTTAATCCGAAACAAGTGAGTTTGGGTTGAAATTTTTAACCCAATTAATTACATGGGTCGATTCAACATGATCTTTTTATTATATTGGTTATGTTCAGGTCAAAATTTAACCTGAAAAAATTAAAAAAAAAAAAAAAAAACTTAGATAACTCATCTAATTAAATATGTTACTTTTCAGTTAAATCAATAATTTAAAATCAAAGTCTAAAAAATTAGATTTAATCAACGTTAAAAACGAAAACAAAAAAAATAAAAAACGGGTTAAGTGGGTCGAAATCAAGTCAACCTAATCTGTTGCAGGTCGGGTCAAAGTTGTGATTTTCTACCTAATTAACTAAATCTATATATATAGATAGATATTCTTAGACTTTACTAATATTACTCTACCAAATTACAATAATCGTAAATTATAAATTATTTTAGAAATAATATACTCCTCTCCTACTCTTTCATAGTGATGTCCACTAATATTTTTTTGAAATATAATAATTCTATTAAATAATGTTTAGGAACCAACTCAACTAAAAGTTTAAGCTTATGGTTGAGGCCCTAAAATATGTTATATACTCTACCACGCCCCCTCACACGAGAGCCCTTTGGGCTAGAAGTGTGGAATTGTAGATGCAACACAGGCTCTCCTCATACCAGATGCTAAATATTACACTTAAATAAGGGGTGGTTGAGATTCAAATCCGTGACCTCTTGTCACGTTGCCTTCTGATACCATGTTAATGAACTAACTCAACCAAAAATTTAAGCTTATGATTATGGGAATAGTGTTGAACTACAGCAAGAGTATTGGTTGTCAACCATTCCCACCTAAAAAACAAAACTCAATTGCAGAAATTTTCAACATTTATATTATGCCTACTTCTATTATTGTCAAAATTAAATAAATTCATACTAACTCCATTTCTTTATGTACCCGATTGGACTTTTGTCAGTATCATTCATTAACTTAACTTAAATTTTATTTTATTCAACTTTTTATAATTTAATTATGTTTATGTGTCCATTTAAGTGTTTGAAGCACGTTAATTAGTTTCAAGTATAATATCTCTAATCGGATAGCTTTCGGTTTTAAAATGTAAATATTTTGACAATCTGATTAAATTTTTATTTAAGATTAATTTTGGGTTAGATTAAATCATACTAGATTTTCAACTAATGTGTAGATAGAATGAGATATTTTAAATGAATATATATTTGTTTGGTAGCTGGAACTAACAAGGATTCCTCTTCACCTAAAATAATACTATGCTCAATTGCTTTCAGGACTACCGCCTATGACCACACACGCAAAAAATTCAATAACCATTGTTTGTGAATAAATTTTTGTAAGAGACGGTCTCTTTGAAAGACCATTTCTAATTAGGTCGGCCTATTAAGAGAATGTAAAGTAAAAATAGTCATTAAGCTACAATGGACTGGGTTTGAGAGGCATCTCTCCAAAAGACGGTTTCTCACTTAGGGGTGTTGAGGCGGGTCTTCATTTTGAGCCCTTATTCGGTCTGTTTTTAGAAGGCCCTTGTAAGAGTCGGGCTGAAAATGGGCCGGACTAAAAATGGACTATACTATAATTAAAATGAAGCGGGCTTTAAAAGGGCTCAAAAAGGGTCGAAAACGGACCTTTATAAATAGTATAATTAATGAATAATTTAAATATTATAGATGACAATGTCAATGTCAATGAAATTATTTATAAATGATAATTTAATTGTTATAATTTGATAATGGGGATTAAAATAATTTTTAGTAGTAAAAATGGGTCGGGCCAGCCCAGACTGAGCTTTGAAAGTTCGGCCCATTTAAAGCCCATATTAAATTTAAAGGGTCGTTATCCGGTCTGGCCCATATTTACTTAAGCCCAACCCGACTCTTATCCGGCCCATTAAATACCCCTAATCGTACTATTTATTTTTAGCCGAAAGATAAAAATGACCCCTTAAAAATTTATAATGGATAATAGAATACTCCTTTGGTTTTTTAGATGTTTAAACCATTTTATATTAACATATTAATAACTCATATTACTTGGTGTTAGCCTATACATATACCGCAGAATATTTAGCGTCAAGTATAAGAGAGTTTGTGCTTCATCCACACTTTTAGCTCAAAAGTCTTTCTTGTGAGGGGGCATTTTAGACCCTGAATATGTTATATTATCTACTCCCTCTGTCCCTTATAATTTGCAACATTTTCTATTTTCATCTGTCCCACTTAAATTGCTACATTTCTATTTTTGGACTACGGCCTACCACTTTCTTTTAATCTCATCCATACATTTTAACTCTCTTTTAATTTCATCCACACAATTCATTCTCTCTCTTCATTTATTACCACTTTCTTAATTCTCATCCATTTTTTCTATGCTACTAATTCACCCGGACGGAGGGAGTAATACTTAAACAAAATATAAATTATATCTAAATTTATTTCAAGTTAATACAAATTTTTAAAAAAACTAAACCCTAAACGATAGTCCGCTTTACCTTTGCTAATCGACAAAGACGGCCATGCTTTAAGTCAAAAAGTCTTCTATTAAAACCAAATCCAACTTGTCTAAACTTTTTCCATTTGTTTCTTTGAAATTTCCCTCCTTCTTTAGTGATCCATAATCAATCATGCACTTTCCATTTCCTGCATTTTTCAGTTTTCTTAACCAACCATTTCATTCAACCATTCCCACCATTTTCTAAATCCCTGCATATTCTCTGACATGAAATTCTTTCAATTGTATCCAATTTTCTTACTTATTTTGTGTTTTCCCATCTGTATCAGCACTGACAATGATCTTTCATGGTATGATTCCTGTGGAAGTTACTTCAATTGTGGCCATATAACCCATGTGGGTTTCCCCTTCTGGGGAGCAAATCGGCCCAAGAAATGCGGCTACCCAGATTTGGAGCTCAGTTGCGAGGACGATGAGACTACTGTAATCTACAGCAAGGGTATGAAATATCATGTACTGGATATCAGTCAAAACACCCGGATTTTGACGATTGCGAGGGAGGATTTTCTGCAAGGAATTTGTATGCAGAAATTCATCAACACAACATTGGATTCAACAGTTTTTGATTTTGGTCCCGATTCCCGGAATTTCACAGTACTATACGGCTGCCCATCTCCGTCTACTTATGGTTATGGTGATCCGACTTCTTTTCCTGGTCAATTTAACTGTAAAATCAGTGGTACTAATTACTCTATTGGGTATGCTGAAGAAGGGGCGAATGGCCCGATGGGGTGTTATGCTAGCATTGTGGTTCCTGTTCTTGAGTTATCGGCTCAGCAAATCGGAAACTGGAGTGTGAGTCAAATTATTGGGAAAGGGTTTGAAGCAAAGTATAGATTGAAGGATGAAGAATTGTTTACTGAATGTACAGAATCAGGAGGTAGATGTGGGTTTGAGGATAGCCATAATACGACTTGCTGTCTTTGTTCCGATGGAAGTGTTCGATACACGTCTTGTGACCATCTAACATCTTCTGCATCACCCGGTATGTTTTCCGTCAAATTAGAGTGAACTTATTATGAATGTCATCATATTATCGTTAATTCATCGATGTGGTATTTTCTTGACTGCGCGCATCTCTCTTTATTTCCTCCTTGGGAATACGGGTATGATTTGTCCGCATGTTTTAAGAAAAAGAAAACCTCACTCGGAACCTGCCTTGTGCGGTATACCGGAAATGTCCTTCTTTCCTTTCCATCGATTTTATTTTCGATTTAAGCGTATTGCATTGTAGAGATTGCTTTTTGCAATTTAAATTGGATATTTTTTTTTTTGGTTGCATATTTAGTCATTAAAATAGGTAAAGTGGATGAAGCTAACAACCTGGTTTGTTGCCTTAGCAATGCTGCATTGTTGCTAGATGCAATGTATATTGAAAAACAACCGTAATATCGTATCGACCAAGTTAATAAGGTTTTCGAACTACCGAACTGATATCCTAAGGGGTAAAAGGCCGGAAACGATGGTTTGGGCTAGTATTTGGCGATAAGTCAATCGCGTGACGTTAGGTGTAACCAAAACCACATCTTTGTCCATGATACAATGTGCGTTCAATTGAGGATACAAAGGTGTTTAATGACGAAGAATCATACCTGTAAGGCTGAATTTTGAAATTGGACGGGTATTAGCATTAGAAGTTTTAGTTCAACAACTCATAGGTTTGTCTTTGTCAATTCAGGAATCGTATGATAAACTTTTCAATGTGCTTGTACATCAAAGCCTACATAAGAGGAGAGTTGACTGCACACAAACCCGATAAGTTTCTACCGTAAAATCAATTGGTAATAAGAGTAACCCATCAAATCTTATATGTTAGTCAATCTCTCTCTTATTTCTCGATCAGAGATTTTTGACGTGGATTAATTTTCTAACATCTTAATGAGTTCTAATTTATGATGATGGTAGCCGGTAGGTGTATTGTCCATTTCTCTTAACAAACTATTAACGTTACAATTTTTCTTGTTTTCTCTTCTTGTTCCAAGCTACTACATATAGACTTGTTCTTCCATGATTAGGTAACCAAAATTGATTGTAATGTCGTCTGATTCTAGTTTATCATTAACATCAACTTTTTTTCTCATAATTTGTTTTTTTCTTGTTACCCTTATACAATCAAGTATCCTTACCTTAAGGAATCTTCCAATGGCTTTTTTTCCGTTCTGGGATTTTTTTATGCTGGAGGTTTTTGGGTCCTAAGTTTCAGTGTTGGTGTTTTTATTTTATTTATATATTTCCAAATTTACAAAAAAAATGATTTTTTTAAGCCATTTGAGGCAAAAAGTTACTTTGAGTAGGCTTTTAAATGGTTTTTTTTTTTTTTTTTTTTTTTTTTTTGGGTTTTTAGCCTATTTTTACTCCGATAAAAATTCAACTAATATGTATCTAAGAACTTTTTTACAACAGTTTACACAACTAGCTTAACCATTTACAAAAATGTCGATGCTAAACAAGCTAATTGGACCAATCAACACCTATCATTCAACAACAAACTGCCAAACACCCTAATATCCGCAACTTCACGTATGATTTAATGAATCATTTTATTAGTCTATTATACTACGAACAAAGAACTATAAATCTATGACCCACCAAACATTAGGCCTGTTTTAAAAACCCGACATGTTTGACCCGAAGATGGAAGAGGCAAACAGGGAATGAACAATGGCATGGTGTCCTTGTTTGGTTTCTTCAGCAGTTTAAGGGTAAAGGGATGACTTGAAGCAATAAACTAAACCAAGCTTTAACATCAAGATTCTTGGTTCTAACTTCTAATAGTCATGTCTTTTTATAGAAGCTACAATATTAGCATTAAGTGGTTACTAGCGTTAGTGGAGGAATTATTAAATGGGTAGTGGAGTCAGAATTCAACCCCTTTGGTTTCCTTGACAACTCAGACTTTGGAAAGGGGCTATGCATCTAGAAGACGCATGCTTAACGCCCCAAGAAATATGTACTTCACGACCAGTCAAGAATACATTCTATTTGTAGACTGGTCTCCCAAACCTGTAACACTCCGACGTTATCGCGTCGTCGTTGACTATTTAAGGAGGTCGTAGACTGATCCCATAAACCAACATAAGTCTTTTTAGTGCACTTTGAGCTCACTTGTACGCACCCGAAAAAACTTACCAAGAGTCCTTGGTAAATGAGCTTTTTTGAAAAGAAAATGCACATTTTTTATATGAATAGCTTATCAATCAATTTATAATTTAACATGGGGTATCATAAAACCGACATAAGTATTTTCAGGTGCATTTTGTCCTTATTCGTGTGCATCCTAATTCCTAGGAAACTTCCTAAGAAGTCGCTCATCCTAAAAATTACTCCACACCACACGTACTTATTGTGGAGAAAGTAAATGCATCTCGTTGATACGAGTAGTACTATCATTCCTTTATAACTTAGCTCCTAAATTTTCTTCCTGATCTCAACCCGGGGTGCTATATATATGTGAATGTTGTTATTCTTACCTCTTAAACTGAACAAACTGAATTTTCAATGCAAAGCTTATTTGAGGAGGATGGTTAAGTTTGATAGCTAGATATCAGCAGTTGATTAAAGCTTAAAATTGGGACAGCCCATGGTTTTCGTTAGCTGTTTGATTCACAAGAACAATGAATTAATAAGTTCAAAACTTTTCTTTGACCCAAAGCTGTTTAAAAGTACTAGTATTCATTTTTCTAAGGACTAAGAGTACAAGGGATAGAATAGCATAGAATTAGGAAAACACGAGGTGTACACACCCTTTCTAAATTAAGGTGATATCATCTCAAAACCATATAACAATGGGAGTATTTTTTTTTACTTTTTAACTTTTTATAAAATACATTTGATAGATGACTCAAACACCTTAAAAACTGTGCAAAAAGCAAATGAAAAACATTAAGCACAAAAAGAAGTGATATTCTATTGCCAGAAAATTGATCATAGGCCAAAGACTAGACTTATAAATATGGTCGAGCTACTTGATCATTTTCAATTTCATTCCTTTCATACCATTTTTTCTTAAATATTTGTGTTGAATATTACATTGTGAGTAACCTTGCTTAGTAATCTGACAAATGGCATCGATATCACGTGCCACGAGACATTATAAAATGAGAAAATCAAGTCAGTCTTGCTAAATTTGTTACTAGAATTGTGTACAGACGAGGAAATTAAAGTTGACTGCATGCAAACCGATGAAGTTTCATTCTAAAACAAATTGTTTACCTCAAACTAATATGTTAAACAGCATCTCTCTAATTCTTCGATTTGTGATCACATCTGGATTATTTTCTAATAAGTTGCCGTAAATATTAATGTATAGACTAATAAGTCAAAGTTTCTGATATCACCATCTTGACTAGTTCAGGAAAATAACAAAAAAATTCTGCTTTCTAAATAGATGAAGCATATTCAACTGTCAGCTATTGAAATATCTAGAAAACTTCAACTTAACTATCACCAACTCATATTTTTCCTAGTTTTTTCCACACGGAGAAGAAGCTTCATTCTTTTAAAACAAAACTATTCCTTGAATAAATAATCAAAGTTGATAAACAAACCAAAACTTCATCCTTAATCTCCATTGAACCTCTAAAAGATCTCCAAAAAATGAACTTTTCTGTTCACTATATACCCTTCTTCATGATCATCATCATCACCTTGATCATCCAACTACATAAATCCGTAGAGGCCGGTGAATATGATGAATGTAAAAAACCATTTATCTGTGGGAAAACCAACATGAGCTACCCTTTCTACAATGAAGAAAAGGGTCGCCCTAGGTATTGTGGTCATCCTGGGTTTGAGGTCAGTTGTGAGGATGATAGGCCATGGCCGGAAATTTCTGTGATGTCATCTTCTTCAGAGAAATTCTATCTTGTAGATATGAATTTAACTTCAGATATAATTTCTGTTTCTCCAGAAGTTTTATTGAGTAAAGATCTTTGTCCGAACCCACAAGACTTGTATGATACATTTGATACTACCTTAAATTTGAGCACTTACAGCTACATACCAACTGCTGAAAATGTTACCCTTTACTATGAGTGTTCTTTTACTTCTTCACAATATATATCAGGAAGTCCCTATAAAAACCAGTTTCCCTGCAGCTTAGAAAGTGGTTTACCCTATGCCTTTTTTATGACTCCATATTTAAAATCCCAGCCAGGTTTTTTTGAAATCCAACCTGGTAAATGCAAAATGAACGTATCTATCCCAGTGAGTAAGTCTTTAGTTGATGGTATCATTGATAGAGAGACCTTATGGAACGCGTTTCAAACTGGTTTCGAGTTGAAATGGATTGCTGAGAACGCGAAATGTGCTGATTGTCGAAAATCAAATGGGGTGTGTGGGTATGATGCAACAAGTTTTACTTGCTATTGTCCTGATGATCATCATGGCCCTACTTGTGTTAAATCCCTTGATGGTATAAGTCCTCAAACTCTTTTAATTACCTATTCTCGGAACTTCTGATGAGTAAATTGTTAGCAACTTTTCTAATCTGTTTTAGTCCTTGTGATGCTGTCAAACTGCTTATAATGTGTTTCTTTCTAGTGTGGTGGTTCCAAAATTTTTATCCATTGCCTTATGAACCCTTTTAAGGCGATTAGTACAAGTATTCTGTTGAGTTTTGGCCATGGACGCAGGGGGCTGGATCGCCCTTGATCACTATGCCTGAACACATCCCACATCTAACTAGTCGGTTGATTTACACTGAGATTGACCCACAGATCAGGCGCATCTGGAAGTTGAACACGGTTTTTGGGCTACACTTGGTGCGTCAACTGTACAAGCTTTTATAGTCATGGTGGCTTTGGGCAAATTTACGTGCTTGCTACCCATTTTTTCTTCAGCTTGTCCTGTATGAGACCGTTTCAGACGAGCTTATATAGTTAGCCTATTTCTTCTAATTTATTATTTTAAAATTGTAGGTGATCACTTTAACACACTAAATATACATAGGTCAGCCCAATAGAATTAGTCTCACCATAAAATCGTCTCATTTAAGAATTTGTGCTTTTCTTAGTATAGGCTTGTGGCCGGCCCATTTAAGATAGGTTGATTAGCACCAACTAAACTTGATCACCTCCAAGAAATTTGAAAGAAAAAAGAAATATGGCTAATTAAATAGTAAGCCTATAAAGTCAAACAATGCAACTCTTTGAGTTTTGACCAAGTCTAAGGTATGTACTAAACCCAACTATTTCTCTCCTTTTCAACAACCATTTTGAAAATAATAATCAAACATGACAAATTACATTAAACTTACATCCCTTCTTCTCTGTCTTTCTTCTCCTTCATTCTATTGATATTGAGAGGTAGTAATCTGCCATTTTGCTCTTCTATCCTTAAAAAATTCTCACATAAAAAGTATAAATATCGCAAAAATTACTAAGTAGATGAAGTACAAGTATTCAACTGTTAGCATATTCATAAGAGCTGGGGTCCGTTGTAGGCTCTAATCCGACCCTTTACAAAGACGGCTTGGGCTAGTCGGCTAGACCAAATTGAATAAGTCCAACTCAATCCGACTTATTTTTATTTGAGCCTGATCCAACCTTATTCCACCCATCACACATATTAATAATCTAGAATACTAGAATTTTCAAAGGCTCATTTATTTTTAGTTTTGGTCATGAAATTCACATCCTTAGAAAAAACAAAGCCTTTCCTTGTATATTCACTTTAGACCAATAAAAAACCAAACTTTAATTTCCTTGAATCTCCAGTAATCCCCCTCCAAAATTCACTTACAAATGAACTTAATCCAATCATTTTCCCTCATTGTGATCATCATCATCTTCTTCCCTTTCATCCAACACCATAGATTCATCGAGGCGACAGACTATGATACATGTAAGAAGCCATTTCTGTGTGGAAATGTAAGCTTAAGCTACCCTTTCTATGATGCACAAAACCGCCCAGAATCATGTGGTTATCCTGGTTTTAAGCTCAATTGCAGTGTCAATAATCAAAACCCAGAAATTTCATTAACAACATCTTCATGGGAGAAATTCAATTTCCTAAAAATGAATCAAACTTCACTTACTATCTCTGTTTCTCGAGATGATGTCTGGAATGGTCGCTATTACTGCCCATCTAAATTGTTCAATAACTCCTTAAACTACACTCTTTTCAGATACACTCCAACAGTTGAAATTGTTACCCTTTATTATGATTGTCCAATTGGAAAATCTGTTCTTGGTAATCCATTTCCATGTAAGGATTCTGTTGGTGGGTATTATGTAATCAGTGATATATACAATATCCCACCAAGTTTATGCAGAGGGAACATCTTTTTCCCTGTTCATACAGCATCAAAAGTAGTGAGTGAAATGCAGAAAGCATTTCAAGATAGTTTTGAGTTAGAATTGGTTGCACAGAATGGATTATGTGATGGGTGCCGTACATCTGGTGGAGTGTGTGGGTATAATACTACTAAGAGAGAATTTACTTGCTATTGCTCTGATGATCAACCTCATGATTTCAGATGTAAGTATTTTTGGTGAAAACTTAACTAGGTTGTCTAAATGTTTGGTTGAATCGGAAATAATCTCTTTGTTTTTATATGGATAAGGTTGTGTGTATCCGACTTCCTCGAACTTCATAAATTCTAGGGTTGAGTATGTCTAGTCCATGGTCCGATGACTAATTTAATTAAAAGCGCTTACATTATGTTTAGATAGCAAATTATAAGAGAAAAGAAAGGAAGGAGGGGTAAGAAGGAACCTTCATTTTGTTTGTTTAGAAGGGAAGAACCGAAGAAAGAAAAAAGGAAAGAAAATGGATGTTTTTCGTCTAATTTTTTTAGTAGAAATTATATTCCTAGCAAAATTTGTCTATATTTTCCAAACAAGGGATCTTCCATTCTTCTAAATCTCTCCTCGTACTTTCCTTCCATTTCTCACTATTCAAACGCAGTGTCAGTGTTAATGTTGAATTGTTGGTTCAATGCACATCTAAGATAGTACTCTACTCATCTTATACTAATATCCTTGATTCACCCCTGGTTAATAGCATCGGAGAGAACACAAAGAATAGTTATGCGACGAGCGTCTTGGATTGGGTTATGTAATGACCTAGTGGGTTAGACGTACAATATAGATCGTTGTTCACAAAGATTATACTTTCTTTTACCGATTTATAACTAAGAAAATCAGTTCCAATAGTCATCAAACTAAGATCTCTATCTCAATTCTATCAAATTTGTTCACTTATGCTAGTCAAAATTTCAATTCCTTTTTTTAAATATTTTACTCTTGTTATTAAACTCATTTTCGACCTACATATTCCTAGATTTGAATGCTCAACTAATACACGGTTTTTAACGGCAAAAAGCTTGTACAAAAATATGTACTCTCCCCTCTATCTTTAAGAATCGTCGCACTTTTCATTTTAGTCATTTCCTTTGTGTTTTGTGATATTTCTATTTTAGATATTGTTCCCATTACTTTCGTTAATTCTAATTTACACATCTTTTCTCAATTTTTTTTGTTTTTTAATCCATTCACGCAATTTAATCGTCTCTATCAATTTCTTAGTACTTATGCCTGTTGTTGATGTTGTAATTTCTTGATCATAGTGTACTTTTCTAATTTGATTTATACCTCATCCGGTCCATTATACGTTATATCATACTTATAACTGATAGCGACATATTTCTGCTTGCATCATCTTCTTATCAGCAAAAATGTGCATTATGTGTATTTTGAAAGTCCTAAATCCTAATCTTCCAGAAGGATGCTGTTTTTCTTTTCTGTCAAACAAATAATTTATTAAACAACCCATGGAATTGAAGACTGTTAGCCGAGAGATTTAGTTTTCCAACAATTTTTTAATAAAATATATCATATTTTTCTTCCTTTTTTTAATAACTGCACAGTTTAAAATGATAATCAAACCTAATTTTTATTGTAATAATCATATGTGAAAATGATTATTAATATGAATAATGTGTGCTGAATGAGGTCTACCTTTTTTGATTAGAATGAAAACAGTATATATAATTGACTTGGCTTCTTGGTACTCATGGTTTAATTCTTGAAGAGTATTTCATCAGACTTTTGTATTCCCTCCAATATAATTCAGTTGTCCCATTTCGTTTGGGCACAAACATCAATAAAATAAAAGGATCACCTAAAATAATAGACTTGTGTGAATATTGAGTATTTTCATTTTTTCAATATTTATAATTGGAGGGGCCACTTAAAATAATAGATCCATGTGCAATATTTGATACTTTAAATATTAAGAAAATGAGAAGATCACCTATAAATATACCGTATGTCTTAAAATAGAAATAGAACAATTGAGGTCAACTGCCCAATCAAGGAAATTGGACAACTAAAAAAAATGGAGGGAGTATTATTTATTACCAATTTCTTGGGTTCAACCCTAGTGCAAAAATTAGGCTTTCATCGCATCATATCAGCTGCATTGTAAAGGTTTTAAGAAAAATATGTTTTCGCCGTTTCAAGGGAAATGTCTTGCGCATTGCTGACATTTGGCGTTATGAACTTATGATAACCTCACCATTCTCGTTAGTGCCACATTGCCATCATTGCGATCATTATCGCATTTTTGTCTATGGCTCAAACTCATTAAGGGGTTGGGTCACAGACTTTTTATTATGGATTGCGACCTATTGAACACCTCTAATTTAGAATCGAGTTCATTTTGAAGTTGCTCTAATTAATCAGCATCTGTGTTGTTACTGCAGGTAGGTCAAACAAGAAAAACACAGGAATGGTGATAGGTATGTATAACTTCTCTAGTATGAGAAAAGATCATTGGGTGCTTGGCAAACAACTGATATATGTGGTTGATAGCTGATTACATTGGTTGATTTGACGAACTGATATTGAACCCGCTGCTATGAGTAGCTCGTTCAACAACAGTTTATTCATAACATTAAGTTATTTCAACCGTTAAAATTGCGTAATAAGCTATTTTGCCAACAGTCCGATATAATTGCTTATTCACATGATTCATTTTTGGCTCACTGAAGAATTTCATTTAATCACATAAATACAGGACTAGTTGTTGGAGGGATAGCTCTAGCTGCATTTGCTCTTGTGTGCCTTATACTTGTTGTGCGAAGGAAAAGGCGAGCTGTGGCCGTGGCTCAATCGAAAGCACTCGTGTCGAGTTATCAAAGCAATGAAAATCCTTCGAGCAACGAATTTCGATCGAGCCAAGGGTACACTACAAGCCCATCAACCTACCTGTCTCCGAGCATTCCCTCTTATCCTTCCTCAAAGTCTGATTTTGAAAATTCTGCCAACTACTTGGGTGTCCCTCTCTTCAGCTACAATGAGCTTGAAGAAGCCACTGAGAATTTTCATGAGCGTCGCGAGTTAGGAGATGGTGGATTTGGTACTGTCTATTGTGGTATGATCTTCACCCACTTTCATTCTTGGTCCTATTGTTCTTTGTTGTTTATCATTTTCCGCTCTGATCTGCTAGTTCATGTAGCCGACTACATATCACTAAAATCAATACTTTGACGTTGTTGTTGTTGGTTTTATTGATTCATCTGACTATAGCAAATCTCAGAGGGGTTACAATTAGACCTGTCAAAATGGGTTTTGGATCGGATCAGATCAACTTTGAATTAAGGGTTTTTCTTTAAAAAACCTCTTTTCAATAAAATTTATGTTCAATTAGGATGGACTTATTATAAATTCCAGCGTAGTAATAAGGAAACACGAGGTGCACACACTTTATAAGCCAAAGAAATATATATCATTTCAAAACCATATGGGAAGACTTCAATAACTTATAAAACGTGCACACTTATCTTTAATTTGTAGATGTGGGATGAACCATCCCCACAACTTATCCATACAAAATTGTATAATTAAATTTTTTGTTCTTGTAGAGGAGTATAAATTTACCAATATACTGATTTTACGGTTGCAACCAAAAAATGTTGACTTAACATACAGACCAGAAATATCGTGGGTCTCAACTAAAAATAATGATGTGCGCTGAAAAAGAGGAAAAAATTTTAAAAACGAGTCAAATTCGATTTCAGGATATGGTCAGATTTATCCTATTTTTCAGGTCAGGTCATTTGATTTACAGGTCAAAATTTTTGGGTTTTGCCCCCACCAATTTCTTGTCAGATTTCGAGCTAGTTTCGAGTCAGGTCAAAATTTAACAGGTCTACCTAGGACCTACAATCCATTTGAACTACCAAAACAAAAAAATAGGCAGCAAATGTGAAATTTTGGCATTGAGGTCTTTGTGTTTAATGAATTTCAACCAAGATGAATTTCCTTTTTTCTTTCACTCTTCAGGTAATCTCAGTGATGGACGCTTAGTTGCAGTAAAACGTTTATATGAGAATAGTTGTAGACATATGGGACAATTCATGAATGAAATCCACATTCTAGCAAAATTAAGGCACAAAAACCTGGTAACTCTTTATGGATGCACTTCCAGAAAAAGCAGAGAACTCCTCTTAGTTTACGAGTATGTCTCGAATGGCACAGTCGCTGATCATCTTCATGGAAAACGTGCACAACCTCTCGGTCTCCCTTGGTCTACACGACTCAGCATCGCTGTTGAGACAGCAGACGCCTTGTCGTTCCTGCACGAAAAAAATGTCATACACCGCGATGTCAAGACTACGAACATTCTCTTAGAGAAAACATTCCAAGTCAAGGTGGCTGATTTCGGGTTGTCAAGACTTTTCCCGAATGATGTAACACATGTGTCCACAGCCCCTCAAGGGACTCCGGGTTATGTAGATCCTGAATACTACCAATGCTATCAGTTAACTGAAAAGAGCGATGTTTATAGCTTTGGAGTTGTTCTAGCCGAGTTGATATCCTCAAAAGTGGCAGTTGATATCACTAGACATAGACACGATATCAATTTAGCGAACATGGTTGTGGATAGAATTCAGAAACACGCGTTACATGAGCTAATCGATCCAAAACTTGATGTCGAAAACGATGGTCTTGCACATAAGATGGTGGAGTTAGTAGCAGAAGTAGCATTCCAGTGTCTACAGCAGGATAAAGATGCGCGACCATCAATGAAAGAAGTACTCGAATCATTGAAAGCGATACAGAAACAAATGCAAAACGCGCAAAAACAGGTTGTAGTCGACATAAACGAATGTGACGATGATGCAGGGCTATTAAAGAATGCTCCTCCCCCGCTTTCGCCTGAGACACAGGTTAGTAACAATAGCCTAAGATGATTAGTGACTAAGTAAGTAATTAGCCTTCCTTTTGTTGTAGATTTTCAATTTTGCAGCAAAAGAAATGAAAAAAAAAGAGGCATTGTTGTGATTACTTGTATGATTAGTGAATTAAATTGGTGTACTTATGTTAGGGATGTATGTAAATAAGGAGTAGTACAATGTAAGAGTTCTTCAATATGAGTTTTGACAATATATTTATACTCTTGATTCCATTTTTAACCCATTTCTAGTCTTTCCCTCCAAGCATATTATTAAGCCGTGACAATTCGTCACATAATCTCACCGTGGCCCACTCGTGGGGTCACGGGACACTTGTGGGCTCGGGCCCACAAACCCACGGGTCAAGAGCGTTGACTTGCACATACATTCGGTGAGGTTCATTGTTTCCCAAAACTATATGGCAATGGGAAGATTAGTTCACCCACTATATATGCAAGTCAACAACCCACTATTTTATCGATGTGGGATCTTGTCTCATGTGAAGTATTTCCAACACATATAGAAAGTACTTGTGTACAATTTGGACTTGGAAAAGATGAAAGTTCATTGGTATTGTTTGAGGTGTTCATTCAGGTCTGTTTTGAGTCGGTTCAAAATCGAGTCTTGTGTCCACGTTAAATTTACATAATTTTAAATTCGTTTTGAAGTCAAGTTAAATTCGAGTTTGGTTACAAGGTTGAGTAAAACTCAAACTGTAGGTTCTATGTTGAACACATTTGTATTGTCCACAATTCATAACAAATACAATTGAATTGATAATGTTAATAAATTCGAAAAATTATAACTGTTACAAAATTATTTGTCTTTAAACACTATTAATAATCCAAATGACAAAAAATACTGATTTCAACCAATATATTATGATTCGACAACCATATCACCTAATTACCATACCATTATGAATTATATAGCTAGAACATACTAAACCTTAGAAAAAAGACTTTGTATTAGTCATATGAACTTATTTTATAATTTCTTCTTGTTAGAGTATATAACATATTCTGGGGCCTCAACTATAAGCTTAAGCTTTTGGTTGAGTTGGTTTCTTAACATGGTATCAGAAGCCAACGTGACAAGAGGTCACGGGTTCGAATCTCAACCACCCCTCATTTAAGTGGAATAGCACCAGGTATAAGGAGAGCCAGTGTTGCATCCACACTTCTAGCCCAAAGGGCTCTCGTGTGAGGGGGCGTGTTAGAATATATAACATATACAGAGGCCTCAACTATAAGCTTAAGCTTTTGGTTGAATTGGTTCCTTTTAACACTTGTTACAATTATTTTTTTTTAATTTCTTCTCAATATTGAATCCTTCATTCATTTAGAAATAAGAATGAATACAACACTAAACGTGTAAACCCAATAATAAACCCAAAATTTGCTAAATTATTGGTTAGAACTTGGACCAAACTTTATGCTTTTATTTTTTTAATGGACGATCTTTTTCTTTTTACTCTTTTTTGGCGCATTGAATACTAAATAAAAAATTTTGTCTCCAATTTGAATGGATCTAAACTTAGATTGAAAATTGGACCAAAATCTACAAAGATATCTACCGTCCAATTTGGATTATTTGTCACAAAGTTACCACACACTAATTTATCCAATTTTCTAAATGAAAAAAAAGTTCCAAATCCTAATTCTGAATTATTGGTTTTTTTCACGTGGTAGACGACAAACGTTCTTTTAATCAACTTATTGACTTCAAACTTTCAACTTTTCTATATGGTACACAAATGAAAGTGTTTTGTTAACATTTTCAAAAAAAAAAAAAAAAAAAAGAAAGTGTTTTGTTAACTTTACGTTACTTTTCCCAAGCATAATAACTTTTTTTCAAAAAATAGACGTCCCGATCACTCTAATTGGCCATATATTTCGTAATTCAGTCGAATAAGTACTTAATTTAACCAAAAACTTAACATTTTGTCTACAATATAGAAAAATTAGAAGCTCAGGGTCACCACGTGAATTTATTGTCTATTACATGGAGAAAACAAAAACTCAAGCCACATGAAATTACCAAAAAAAATTAAAATATGATATCCATAATTATCCTAATTAAATGTTGATGTAATATTTATATAATAACTAGACATACAAACCTATCAATTTTCTCAAATTCTTGTGAAAGACGGTTTCTTTAAAAGACTATCTCTAATTAGGTCGCCCATAAAAAAATATAGAATAAAAATAGACATTAAGTCATAATGAATTGGACCTGAAAAATGTCTGTCAGAAGAATGTCTCATTAATTTTTGATTCAATCTAAAATTAAAAGTCCATCTAGTAAATGGTGCAGCATCATAAAGATTAACATAGTAGGGTCCAATGTCATTGGGTTAGTTTATCGAACAAATTAAACATGAAATCTTTTGAAGTTGACATAGGACTATGCTAATAGTGGCCTAGAACGTTTGATATGCACCAAACCACCGACTAAAAATAGAAGGGCCAACAATATTAATGACAAATAGATGTGTTGTTCTAGGATTAATTTTGGGTTATGTATTCTGATTCGGACCAAAAACGCTTGTAGCTCAATGGATAGAGTATCTAAATGTGGAGCAAAAGGTTTTAGGTTCGACTCCGACTGTGCGCAGGTATCATATGGGGGTTTCTTGACTGCGCGCATCTCTCTTTACTCTCTCATTGGGGAAACGAGTATGATTTGTCCGCATCTTTCAAGAAAAAAGAAAAACACTCACTCAGATCCTGCCTACTGAAAGTGACCTTTACCTTTAGTTATACGAGGCTAATATGAGCAATAAAAATTAGGTAAAAAAAAAAAAAAAACTTGCAAGTGATAAATTTGTTAATGAACTTGTACATATTCTTGATGAGGTTTCATCGTAAGACCAATTCATTAAGCTTATATATTCATCAATCTCTCTCTAATTTTCGATCAGAAATTACATATTAGTTACTTTTCAACACTCCTCACGTGTGAGTCCATTTTTTATTAGGCAAGAACACCATTCATTTCAAACTCACAAGTGGTTTTGTGGAAGGTTTTCATTTGTTTTGTCTTCGATTGATCATGAACTTTCACCTCTAATTACTTCACGTTGATATTTAGAGTGATTTTTAAATTATGAAAGAGATGTCAAAAATACCGTAAATTCAGTTCAACTTATTTTTAGTTTGACTCATTAAAATAGCACACGATAAGAAAAAAACAAATTTTTTATAAATGGAATCTAAAATTTTTAAATTTTTTGTGAAAAAAAAAAGAACAAAAAACAAAACCAAGTAAGACCACTTCTCCACATTATTCTCAAGTATATAAAGCAAACATTCCTAATTACCCTTCCTTTCCTTGTATTAGTACTCTCACTTTACTTTCCCATTTCCTCACTCTTTCATCATATTCCTCCCTACTCTCTACTCTAACCATTCAAACTTTAATGCAATCAATTCCCAATTCTTACTAGTTAATCCTTCTCAATCACCCTAGATTTTTGTCATTTCTCTTAAAATTCCACAATTTAATCCCTAATTTCTAACAAAGTAAAAGTAAATTGATCATACATCAAAAGAATAATCAAAAAATGTCATTACAAAAATTCAAACTATTAGCAACACAGTGTTCTATAATCGGAAGCCCAACACGAAGCCCAACAACAAGCCCAGTAATCCACATCCGCCGTCGTAAAACCCTCCGAATGCTTCTCAGTGGTAAAGGAAACGGCAGCGTTTTCAACCGCCGATTTATTCATCAAAATCGCCGAGTTGACTCGCCGGATCGTCAAAAAATCGGGAATCAGAAATCAGTGAGTGAAAAGGAAAATATAGGAGTACGGCTTAAATTGAAGGATCTCTTTGTGTCTTCTCCTCCACCAAAGAAGATTCTAGAAGGAGATAGTGAAGATCAAAGATTGATACCGTCGGCGGCTGTGAGTTCCGGCAGCGGCGATGGCGGATTAATGGCGGCGCGTCGAGTGAGGCCTTTTTCGGCTACGTTGAGGCAAAGATTGTTGATGAGAAGAGTGTGGCGGCCGGTGCTTGTAGCTATACCTGAACAATCGCCATAATGACGCTTTGAATTACATCGACGGAAAAATTGTTTGTTTTGTTGGATTCTGTATGAATTACTAGACTTTGACGATGACGATAAAGTAATTTTGAGGGGAATTTGATTGAAAAATACGGTATGTAAGTAAATAAAAACGGAATTTGTGATTGATTTTTCTGATAGACTGAATTTCAATGGCGATGATAGAGATTTTCATCGTTAAATTTAGCAATATTTGCCATGATTGAAGATCGAAGAATCTCATCTAGTGAATTGATTTGTGTACTTTGTACTATAATAAATTAATAATGCAGATGAATTTTTCGTTTGATAGCAAAGTGAGACCGTTAGGGTCTAATTTGGTGGCAAATTGGCCATGTTTAAGTCAAATCAAAGAACACTATTGAGCTGATCTTTTCAATTGAGAATTTCTAGGTTAACGTGTGAGATATGATATCATCCATGTCTATTGGTAAATCACAATTGATTTTTGTGATTGTGCTTTTTTTATATTCCAATTAAAAAGTACTAGCAAAATTTTTGAGGGTTTTGAGTTAGACATGAAATTCGTGTTATGTTGAGTTAACGTATGTTGTGTTGAATCGAGTTATGTGTCATGGCTGACTATTTAAAGTAAAGTGGCATGTTAGGCCAGTACTTTCAAGTAATGACATGTGACACAATATGATCCAGCGTATAGAGTCGGTTCGAGTCTTGGGACACAACATTGTTTCACAGATTCTTGTGAGAGACGGTCTCTTTGAAAGACCATCTCTAATTGGGTTGGCCCATTAGGAAAAATGTAGAAAAAAAAGGTAGGCAATAAGCTTTAATGAATTGGACCTGAGAGACGTCTCTCAGAAAGACGGTCTCTCAGGAGACTAGCTAACACTGTTTTTTGTTTGATTTTATTCAAAATTGGGTATAAATAATGGGCCATATCTGAAAGTCTTATGTTGGGTTGTGTCAATCTCTTAGAATTGCGGTTGTAGCACGCCTGGTATGCATATTAAATTCTTCACATTTAGATGTACTATTTTACTCAAATTGATAAGAATATATGAGTACAAAATTTATGCATAGTACGCGTAATTTAAATTTATGTAATTTTTAGGAATTAGAAAAACAATTAAAATGCTATTGTGGGTTTTAATTAAAAAATAAGTATGTTTTGTTTATACTTCCTTTGTTTTTAAAAATGACTACATCTTTTGTTTTGTGCAACTAATGCACTATTTTTATTCTCAATATATTAAATTTATTAAATGCTTAGTCTCAATAAATAAAAAATATTATCAATTTTGTAGGAAAAGAATTCTAGAATAAGCAATCAAAACAAGTACTTAATTATGAGATATTGGTCATGTCAAATTTATCTCAATATATTAGGAATATACAAATGAAATATATGCTAGTAAGATTTGAATACTAATATTATCATTCTACTCAGTACATTTCGCTCATAAAAAACTATAAACAGAGTCTAAAAATAATTTTTTGAATATTAAATATACATAAATGAAATATTCTTATGAGATATTGGTCATGTCAAATTTGTCTCATATACTAATGTAACATTGGAATTTATATTTGAATTTTTGTTGTTTTTTATTTGGAGGAGTGTGTATTTTAAGAAGGGGTAGAATAATAATTTGAAAATTATTTTAAGAAAAAAGAGAGACACTAATAATGGGACCCAATGAAAATTCTTATGAGTCTAAGTGACTTGCAATGCAAGTGGGCATTCAATAAAGGTGCTTAAATTAGTGAGCACTTTGATGATAAAGACAAGTGAATGAGTGATATTACCCATAAATCAACATTTTCTTTTTTAACTTAATTTTAGAAAATAAATTTAAATAAAATAATTTCATATATGAGTATTTTTTTTTAATAATATATAACATATATTTTGGGGCAGTTTGTTTAAGTTTTTAGTTGAGTTGGTTTTTTGACATTTTTCTTTTTAATTATGGATAACAATGTTTATAATGAAGAACGTAGAAGTATAAGGATTAATTCTTTTTCTTTTTGTTAAAATATCTAAATAAAAAATCTTTGAATACTTCTTTGAATTTTAAAAAGTACATTATGTTTTGTTACTAAACTTCAAATAATTATATTTATTTTAGTTTCAGTATACATTAAATAGCCAATACTTAAAAAGTATAAAATACAAGGCAAAAAAAATATAAAATAAATAATAAATTCAGCGAAATTCTATGTGACAACATTTAATTTAGAGCATCATATATTTTATCGTATATAATAAATACTCCCTCCGTTCTTATATGTATGTCCTATTTGAAGATTTCACACATATTAAGATAGTGGGAATCTTTATTGATTGTAGGTATTATAGTGGTGTGAATTAATGATTGTATTGGTATTATGAAAGAGAAAATATAAATTAATTATTATAAATGAGATATTAGAAGAGAGAGAGGGGATATTTTATTATAATAGTGGTGTGAATTAATGATTGTATTGGTATTATGAGAGAGAAAATATAAATTAATTATTATAAATGGTATATATTAGAAGAGAAAGGGGGTGAAAAAAGGGTATCAAAACTTTCCATTTTAAGAAATGGGACAAACATATGAAACTACCCGTTATAGTAATGTGGACAATAAAAAAAGAACGGAGGGAGTATCATATATTTCAACATACAAATTTTATAGTAGTAAATATCGTCAATTGTACTATTTTCAAAAAATGACGAAAATATTGTATTTAATTATTGTATTCAAAATTAATACCATTCCATCTTATCTAAAAATATTATATTCAAAATAAATATATGTAGATCTATTTTTAACTTTATTATGACATTTATAAATGTTATAATTGGACACTAAATGGGATTTTATCACCAGTTGATAAGCTTGAAGGTTACTCAAAGAGCTATAATTCATCCTCCAATCCCTATCAAAAATTCATCCACTTTTCATACTTTAGATATAATTAAAGAATTATAACTTTTGTTTAGTGGCAATCTTGATTGATTGTCCAATTGCTAATATTTCAAGTATTAATTAAAGTTAGGTTAGATTATACAATATCAGATAAATGTCGAGTTGAATATGTATAATTAAAGTTAGGTTCTATTATACAATATTAGGTAAATGTCGAGCCTAATATGTGTAAATAAAATTACATGGATTTAATCACAAAACATGTGTAAAATTTCTACTTTTAGATCCATAATCATAATAAATCTCACTCTTGAGAGTTGATGAGTTACTCTATATACTAAACACTTTTTGTTTTAGTATAGAATTCATATGTCTTGAGAATTTAATCTTATTAAGAACTAAAAGCTTACAACGTCAACCATATAAAATTTATTAGCACAAAGTGCTAAAAAAAGAATATTAATTATATGATTAAATCGAATATATATATATATATATATATATATATATATATATATATATATATATATATATATATATATATATATATATATAATATATATATATATATATATATATATATATATATGTATGTATGTATGTATGTATGTATGTATGTATGTATGTATGTATGTATGTATGTATGTATGTATGTATGTATGGAGTGATACTCGTCAATAATTAGTTCTAATGACGCATACTTAAACTCTGTTTTTAAGCGGAATATTAGGTTAATGATGATGATGAGACAAAATAGCTAGTATATTACTCCCTCCGAATCATTTTAGATGTCCCATTTGGGTTTTCACGGTTATTAAGGGTGGTGTGGGGTCCATTAAAAAGGTGGTAGTTGGGTATTTTAATTGATTAAATTAATTGTAAAGGTGGTAGTTGTCAGTTGGGTATTGAGAATTGGAAAAGTGGGGGTATTTAGGTAAAAAAAGATAAACAAAAAAGAAAATGAGACAATTGATATGAATTTACCAAATAAGGAAATGGGACAAATAAAAAGATTCGGAGGGAGTATAAAATTAGGAACACGTAACACTAGTGTGACAATAGTATTAAGATCCTCTCCATTACTTTTAAGTATTACACATGCTAGGATTTGGACACATATTTTATAAGAAAAAATAAAATGTCAAAATTCTCCTTATGAAAACTCCATCATGTAATTATAGTCATTAGATTGAGTAATGGACCCTCCATTACATTTTCGGCCCGTTTGGTAGGTGGTAATAAAACGCAGTAATAGGAATGAAAAATTAATGTAATTTTGGTTGAAAAATATATTGGTTACTTTAATGGTCATGCTTGACAACCTTCAATCATCTCATTTTATTCATAAAATCCATTCCAATGCATTACCAATGGGATAGGTGGTATTAGGTGGTAATGGAAATTTGTGAACAAAAAAATTTTTTTGTGATCAAAATTTCATTACCATGGGAATGACATAAAAGTTTTAAAGAAATTTTACACTATAAATCATTCCCATTACCATCATTTAGTACCACTAACCAAACGGGCCGTTTAAGTAATGGAGAGGATCCTAACTCGTGACAATAACACACATAATAATAGGAGTAATTTATGAATATGCATTAGTGTCCTATTTTTGGACTAATGCTTTAAAATCTTGAATAATCTCTTTACAATCTAACTTTGCATGATTAGGCAGCTCTTGATTTTCCAGAAATGTTGCTAATTCATCAACTATCTGCTCTTTACTCATCCCCAATATTCTGCAAAAACAAAAAAACAAAAAATAGATCACAAATTTATTTAAAATCAACCATATAGACCCGGACTTAGCTTGAAAGATGAACTATGAGTGACTTTATGTTTTATAAATTTGTTACATTTTCAACTATCAGATTAAGTTATTGGTTGAGCTGATTTAGCATGGTATTAAAAGTCAGCGTCACAATAGGTCACGGGTTCGAATCTCAACCACCCCTCTCTGTTAGATGTGAGGAGCGTCTGTGTTGAATCCACACTCTTCTAACTCATTGGGCTCTCATAGCACATGTTTCTAATCCCATTAAACTCTGTAAATGTTGAGCCAAGCTAATAGAGATCTGATTGTGACACTGTGTAGTGTGAGAAATTGTGATCTAACAAACGGAACAAAAATCAAAATGGGTCTTGTTAGGCGATCACAATATTTGCAATATACACCTAATTCAAGAAAATTTGAAACAAGTAAGCAAAAAAAAAAAATTCATACAATAGCAAATTTTACAAAATAATTTCCAAGATAAGCAATTTTTTTCTCAAAGTTGTGGTGTGGGGTTGTTGCTGTTAGTAACAACGAATAAAGACTAGAAGTCAAAAAAAGTCAAAGAGTCTGTTCGCTGCTATTAACAGAGTGACTTTGATTATTTTTGACCTTCAGTCTTTGTCACTGTTAGTTACAGCGAACAGACCCTTTACTTTTTTTAACCCTTTGCCTTTATGCAATATTACTAAGTGTGAACAACCTCAAATCTCAAATTTGAAGAAAAGATTACTTATTTTGTAAAGTAATTTCAAAAGTTGACTATAATATACTCGGGCTTAAAAGGCCCATTAACCCAAAAAGAGTACGGTTTGATTAGGATCATGGGCAGAATCCTGGATGGTGTACATGGACAAGTTGACATAATGAATGTACATCATACAACAATTTCTGACATTTTTCCAATTCTATCTATAGATCATAGAAACACTCAATTTAATAATTCAAATTAGATATGGCCTTTCGATTGAATCTTGATAATCAACATGCTCAACTAGCAAAGGTGTTAAATAATTATATTTCAAAAAAAAATGTTAAAAAATATTCACGATTTAAAATTATAGATTAATTTTAAAATTAATTAATTTAAAATTATATAAAAATTAATATAAATATAATATTCAGTTTTAAACCAACTTAAAACACATACAAATAAAATAACTTCTAGAAATAAGTTTATGTATAAGATTTAAATACAAAATCAAAATGTGAAATCATAGTCTCAAACATAAATGATTTAAAATTAATGAGACAAATCAAAATAATTAAAAAGTTCTCCCCTTTCAAAAAATAAAAAAAAAATAAATAATTAAAAAGTTAATTCCAGATTGAAAAATTCATTTTACCCGACTTATATATATATATATATATATATATATATATATATATATATATATATATATATATATATATATATATATATATATATATATATATATATATATATATATATATATATATATATATATATAATTCTTAAGGAGTCCAATAGTCCAACTATAATCAAACAAATACAAGTATGAACAAGAAATCATACACTTCATGGAACAGTTGACCTTTTTAAATGACTCTGTCAAATCTCAATCAAAGACAATTTGAAAATTATTAAAGTCTATCTTCATAATCTTAAAAATATTTTAGATTTGTGTTTCTTTTGCCTTAAAAAACAAATAGATCATATGAAATTCATAAATTGGAGGACGACAAAACTATTATGCAAAAGAAATAAATTAGAGCAACAAAATCTATTATGCAAAAGAAATAAATTAGAGCAACAAAATTTGAAGTTCGAGACATCAAAATTATAATCTTAACCTCTAATCGTATATATCCGTCTTTTAAAGAACCTTGATCCAGATCAATATTTCATTTAAAACTAATACTTGGTTCAGATCGAATACCAAATATTTCAGATCGAATAATTCAGATCACATTATTATGCATTTCCCAACTTGTATGAGACCATCTCACAATAAGATAAGTCCATACAAATAGAGATGTGCATAAGAACACGATTCGAATTATTCGATCTCATACAAAAATTTTTGAAATGAATTTAAAAAAAAAAAAGAAAAGAAAGAAAAATTACCCATTAAGTTTGCAAGCAATAAATGAGGCCACAAAATGTTGTGTGCTTCTTAGTCCCAAACTTCCACAAAGCCTATGGTATTTTTGCAAATAATATTTCTGGTGTTGATTTTCTGCTAAAAAGAATTCTAAATTTCCAATTTCCAAAATTTTTGTTAAAATTCTCTTATTTAGCCTCATTTGCTTCCTAATCTTTGATTTTTGTGCTTCTTTTCTTTCCTCTTCTGTTGAGTAAAATATCACTGATCTTTGGTGGGTATTTAACCCAAAATTCTGCATTAATATCCCACATTTTCAAAATAAATTATTATCAGGATAAGTGTCAAAAAGTACTCAATAAATTTCTTTTTCTCCAAAAAATACCAAATAAATAAATTTTGTCAAAAAATGCCTAACAAAATTTTAACGTATTTCATCAGTTGACCGTCAAATATAATTGTTGACTGGTCAAAGTCGAAAATTTTTCTTCCTCGTTTTTTTAATTTCTTTTCCAATTTAATTTCCTTACTGTCTTCTTCTGCTACTTTTTACTCAAAATCGAAGTTAAATTGAAAAAGAAATTGAAGATGAGGATTTGTGCAGTCACTCGTTATATTTAATGGTTAACTAAAGGAAAACGTTACTTGATACTTTTTGGAAAAGAAAAAATTTTGTTAGGTACTTTTTGGCAAAAATTTTTTTATTAGGTATTTTTTGAAAAAAAATTATTAGGTACTTTTTGACATTTTTTCTTTGTTATTAATGATTTATCACTACAACAAATTTAGCCTTTTGCGACACTAGATTTAGTGGCATTAAAAAAATGCCACTAATTCATATTTTTAGTATAATAATTATTAGTTTTTATTTTATATTCCACCATAAAGTGATTTAGCGACACTTAATTTGGTCTTTAGTGGCATATGTAATTGTCACTATAGTCTATAGTGGCATTTGTGAGAAATGTCACTGGATCCTATGTCGCTAAAAGCTTTAGTGTGACTTTTTTATATGCTGCTAAAGGGTCTAATAAATGTCACTAAATCCTATATATACACTATAAGAAATTTGAAATAACGACATTTAAATTAAATGTCGCTAAATATATCCCACTAAAAGCAAATTATGTTGTAGTGTATCATTGTATTACTTCCTCTGTTTTGATTTGTTCTTCCATTTAATTTTTGTGCTAAACACAATGTAAACTTAAAAGTTAAAAAATAATGTTAATCGTGTGTTTTAATATATATTGAGACAAATCTATTAAGATTCCACATGCTTTTTTATATAGATCGTTGAGAAACCATAATCAAAGTGAAAATAAAACTCGTAAATTGTATTTGAAAAGAACATATATGAAAACGGGAAGTTAATATTAAATAATAAGATAAAGAAAGAAAGAAAATTACAAGATAATCCTTGTTGGTGGGATCATGAATGTCCCAAAAATGATCACATAGTGATGAGAATGATATGATTCTGCTATCATATACTAATTTCACTGCTTCTGTATGACCAGTTCTTCCTTCACATACCTGTTTTTATAAGGAAAAAAAATATAGAAATATAAGTTTTTTATTATAATGGTCGTTGGCTGAAACTGTTAGCTGATTTGACATTATATGAATATTGTTAGAGTTGTTTAAGCCCATAATGTTTTAAGTTGGTAAAAAATTAATTATTGTCTGTTTGTTATTTATTAAACAAAAAATTGATAGAATCACCCATTTATAATAATTATAGTTATTTGACCGAATAAAAAAATTAAGTTAATTAAAAAGATTTTTTTTTTGAGATAATACAATAACCCAATATTAAAAATATACATTTTGAGGTGAAAAAAAAAAGAATTAACATAGAATTTACCTCTTTATATGATGGTTTACTAAAACTTCCTCCAAAATAACCAGTAGAAGTATTGTAAACTCCATTGATACTTCCAAATGCAGCTTCAACTGCCCAGAAACTTCCTGAAAAAAATTAATAAAATTAAATATAAATTAATCCGTACTATTAATTAACACTAAATAATCTCTAAAATATAATCGATCAAAAACAGTGTCACACAATTCGCTAATCGCCTATCTAGTATTTGGGAACAAATATTTCATTTCAAATTAAAGATTTTAAATATGAAATTATAAATGAAAATTTTGAGAATGACATGGTTTGATTAGTCATTCTCAAATTTTAAAGTTTGGGTACTTTAAAAACAACGGTGGTATTTGATCTAAATCCAAATTTGAAAATTTTTGATTTGCCAAACAATAAATTTAAATCAATTTCACATTTTCAAATGAAATCATCGTTCACAAACACGGCACTAGTGAATTGTGAATTGAACATGCAAGCTATAGTTGATTTTAGGCTATCTTTTGATCGAATTGCGAATCATCAACATACCCAGTGTATCCCGCTTATAGAAAACTATGGTCATGGTCTGGGAAGGAAAAAGCGACTGCGGCTCATACCCATAAAGGAGAGTGCGATCAAAGAGTTCTTCGGGAATCGCAAATCTAAAAAAAAAAAACTTTAATTTTCAGTAAAAACAGAGAGAAATTATTACCTCCTGCAAAGATTGCTGTTTTCTTGAATTGAGGTGGGATTATTTGTTGAGATGATGGTAATGGAGTTATTTGAGAATCTGGGAATAATAATTTGGAGTAATAAATATATAATTTTATATGTGTTAGTATAAATTTTGAGGATATAATGCAGAAATAATAATATGAAAATATATAGTTGGGAAGATCAGTGAGGATTTGTGCACAAATGTGTTTTGATAGGTGGGAAAGGTAATGAACTTATTTTACACATTAATAAGTAATTGAGGACTTTGACCATTTTGAAGATATAAAATATATTATTTTGAAAATTTTATTATAATTATTTCTTGATATATTTAATTATATAATAATATGTATAGAAGCTTCCTTTCATACTCCTTTGTCACTTGTATACAACTTGGGGAGTGTACATACTACAACATTGATGAGATGAGCTAATTTTCTTAGTGTTTATATATGAGCCTCGGGGCCCGCCATAAGGGTGGGCAACAGGGGCTGTCGTCCAGGTTCCATGTGAAAAAAGTAAAATCAGTGATTGTAGAAGATCCATATAGATTATAAATTGCAAAGGAAAATGGCCAGCTACAATGAACTATGTCGCCCAAGGCCGTCTCAAAATATATAGTGCCATCCCTAATGAGTCTATTGACATTGTTATTACATTTAAGAATAGTAATTAAGTATTTCAATAGTGTTTTTCAAGCAAACAACTTTAATTTAATTTATTGGTTGATCAATGTAAGCTTAATTTAATGGTTAATGAATGTCTTAATATATGTAATTATATACTCTAACACACCCTCTCACGTAAGATTTATTTAGACTAGAAGTGTGAATGTATACAAGTCATCTTCGGACCTGATGCTGACTATTCCACTTTAAAAGAGGGGTAAATGAGATTCAAACTATTTGTCTTAGGAATACCTCTACATTGATAGGAAACAATACATAATATAAAGACGCCCAAGATTCTAAACTACAAATATAATTAAGAATAAAATAATATCTTGCAATATTATTATGTTTCATTAGTGTTTTTAATTATTTAGGTGTTGAATAAAATAAAAGATAAAAGACTCTTCATACAGAAATTATATATTTGTTAATTATTTCAATCATAAGAACATGTACTTTAAGTCAATATAGTTATATAATTGATTTACAAAAGAAAGTTTTTGTACAAAGACTAAGCGATTTTAGTCCTACATATTTTGAGATCCTTTTTCTAATTTGAGTCATTGTCTATTATACTTTTAAGCTTTAGCTATCTATAAAATTCAACCATGCATATCAAATATTGTGTGAACACAATCATAAATTTTGGGTTCAGTCTAATAGGGATAGTCATGGCAAAAGTTGACCCGACCTGTCATTCTGACCTGAACCTAACCTAAAATAAGAGGGTTTGAGTTGAGATTTTTGACCCAATTAATTAAATGGGTCGACTCGACCTGTTCTGTTTATTATAAAATGGGTAAGGTTCAGGTCAAAATTTTGGACATGAAAAAAACCTGTATAACCCATTTAATTAAATGTGTTAATTTCGAGTTAAATCATTAAGTATAAGCTAAACTTAGTTCAAATAATATTTTCTTATCTTTTATAGTAAATACAAAATAAACAACAAAAAAAACATAAAGTTAAAATTAAAGCCTAAAAAATTAGATTTAATCAACGTTAAAAAACTTAAAACAAAAACAAAAATATTATAAACGGGTTAAGTGGGTCAAGGTTGTGATTTTCGACCCAAGTAACTAAATGGGTTGGGTTTAGGTGAAGGGTTTTCTGGAAATATATTTTAGATCCAACAAGCTGCTCCAGTGCTCCACCTATAGAAATTAATTAGATTTTATTTTTCTTTTACAAATTACTCCCTCCGTTCCTTTTTGATGTTCCTATTTGGGTTTTTCACCAAAATTAAGAAAAATGGAATCTTTGGTGGTAGTGGGTGTTATTTTAGTTATATAGTAGTGGAAAATAATGATTGTATTGGAAGTATGAGAGAAAAAATAATTAAATAATAGTGTAATGTAATGATTGTATTGGAA
The DNA here is from genome assembly GCA_019776075.1 of Amaranthus palmeri. Lineage (NCBI taxonomy): Eukaryota > Viridiplantae > Streptophyta > Magnoliopsida > Caryophyllales > Amaranthaceae > Amaranthus > Amaranthus palmeri. The sequence continues at coordinate 734,272 of JAAKBH010000309.1, forward strand.
GTATGAGAGAGAAAATAATTAAATAGTAGTGTGAAGTAAGAAAAGTGGGGTTTTAAGGGGTAAAAGTGGGATGAAAACTTTCCAAAAATAGAAAGTATTCTAAAGTGGAAAAACTTATGGAACTACCCATTTTAGTAAGGTGGAAAAACAAAAAGGAATGGAGGGAGTATTATATGAGACAATTAATACAAAATATAAGTGCATCAAGCATCAACTCGTTATTTTATAGTCGTTTTACATACCAATTTTTTTCGGAAAGTCTCATGCGAGACCGCCTTATCCGTGCTACCAGTCCAGGCACAATAAGTTTTTTTAGAATATTCTAACATACTAATTTTAAGACTTTTTTTTTTTCTTTTTTTGAAGATTACTAATTTCAAAACTTAAAAGGTCTATTTCAAAGTTTTAATATCATTATATCAACATTGATGTTTGAGTCATCCTACTTTAAAGTTGAAATAAGAATTTTAAGTCTAGCAATTGTTTTTTAAGTCTTAAAATTGGTTTTTTAAGTATTGAAATTGAACTTTTAAGTCTTGAAGTTGTCAAATTTCATGATTTAAAATGTCAATTGTAAATCCTTAAAATTGTTCTTTTAAGTCTTCAAATTGGTCTTTCAACTCTTAAAATTGACATTTTAATTTGTAAAATTGGTAGAAAAATATATGTAATTAGGTCGGCCCAATAAGACGCGTCTCACAAGTGAGACGATCTCACCCAAGTTTTTGTGATTTTTTTTACCCGGTCTCTTGAGAGACGTGTTTCAGCCCAGTCCATTAAAACTTAATACATATTTTTATTCCACATTTTTCTTTACGAGCCGACTTAATAGTAGAATTTGTATTTCACAAAATCTCACAAGAGACGGTCTATAGGATAGACCACAAAATTGGGCCAGCCCATTTCCCTTAACTGATTTTTTTTATTATCATATCAATTATATTATGTTATAATCCTAAATGTAAGGTATTATAACCTCGAATATACTATTCTATAACCCCAAATAATTTATTATAACCCCAAATATACTATGTTATATTTTAGGCCGGGCTTCATGAATTCCGTCTATAGAATAGACCGTCTCTCATGAGATTTACTTGTATTTTGTTTTTCTTTCCAAAGTTTTTGGTCCCCTAAATAGGCCAATAATGAAGGTAAAGTTGCATGATCAAATATCTAGGCTCCAAGCCCAATAAGAAATTATTTGCTTTTCTTTGCGTTAATACTAGATCCAAATCTGTTCTTTGTATTTCAAGAATGATTCATAGTTCATACTGATAACTTAGATTTATGGGACGTCTTAAGAATACTTTAGTAGAATCTCCATTGTATTTGTAATTTATTTTTTTCCTTTTATGTTTTAATTTATTTGTTATGTTTTTATTTTATTAGGAAATTATCAATAGTACCTCTAAATTTTGGCACTTTATCAATAATACCCCTAAGTTTTTTTTAATTATCAATGGTACCCTCGTACTATTGAGCGTTTTGCAACCATAACCTTTTTAAATTTTTTCCGTCAAAAATCGTCCAAAACCGTTAATTATTCTTCTTTTCCTTTTATTTTTTAATTCAAAACATGTAAGAAAGTTAACGGTTTTGAACAATTTTGGACGGAAAATGTTTAAAAAGGTTACGGTTGTAACGCTCAATAATACAAGGGTACCATTGATAATAAAAAAAACTTAGGGTACCATTGATAAAATGTCAAAACTCATGGGCACCATTGATAATTTCTCTATTTATTTAATTAAAATTGCGATTGTTTTTTAATAAACTTATAACAAATAAACTGAAATAAAAAGAGCATATATATATATATATATATATATATATATATATATATATATATATATATATATATATATATATATATATATATATATATATATATATATATATATATATATATATATATATATATATATATATATATATATATATATATATATATATATATATATATATATATATATATATATATATATTTATGAATTAATTATTCAAAATGGGAAATAATTATAAAAATATATGTAGATGCACTTGTTTCATTGTTTGTTACGCATATTTAAATTTAAGTGTAATTCTTTTATTTAATTATAATAGTATATTTAGATTAACAGACCAGTTTCCTCTAGTCCTCCCTTAAAAGGAGTACGAGTATAGATTGTTCGTCAACTTATCTCACCTAGTCTCTGTTCTGAGCGGGATATTGGGTATGATGATGATGATGAAGAATAGTATATTTAAATTCTTTTTTTCATAATATTTTTGTTATTTTATTTTTTTTTTATTTTTTTTATTAGTTTACCAGTAAAAACAATTCATAATATGCACAATAACATTCTTGGGTAAGTAACTTTATAGTTTAGATTATTCATAGTTAATTAATAGTTGAAATTATTATCGTTTAAAAATTAAATTATATAAGGTAATTTTTCTTATAAAATATTATTTAACTTTTCGACAATTACATCAAAAGCTAGCTAATAACCTAATCTTAATAATTAAGCTTAAACTTTTGGGACTTTATTCCTGTTTTGCCAAAAAAAACATGGGGAGGAGAAAGTAAAAGAGAAAACAAAAGGCTAAGAACCTATTAAAAAAAAGGTCCCTATTAATCTTTATCTTTCTTTATACATAAAAAGCGGAAAAAAAAGGCACATTTTAATATTAATTGAGTACATTATAACAATTACATTATTAAAAGTTTAATTTATATTATACTACAAATATTCAATAATTGGCATTCTCCATTGTCTCTTTGTGTGTGGAACTAGCATTTAAGGAGAAAACAACACGAAAATTACAAATAAAAAAGACAAAAAAGAAAAAGAAAAAAAGTATAAATTATAATATTTAAATTTCATTAATATGTATTGACATAATTTAACTTATAAAATTGACCTTCGCACTCCTATATTAATATTGAAGTCAATCGAAATTGAATTTTTTTTTTAAAATAAATATCACTCCTTCCGTTCTCTAATGTTTTTCGGTTTCGAATATTCCACCTTAAGGTGTGTGAAATTTTGATCACGCCATTGACACATATTTAGAAGATAAAATATATTCATGTGAGATCTTATTAAAAGATAAAATATTGTTGAAAAATAAATAGGCCTAGTATTTTGTTGAAGGAATATATTATTACTTTGACTAATTTAAGTATATGTTATCAAGGAGAAACAACTACTATTAATAAAATATACATATTACAAATTGCCTTAAACTAACATTCTTATAAAAGTTAGATACAACATGACAAAATCATTATCTAGAGATAATGATGGTTATAGAGTCCCCTTAATTAATTAATATGAAATGGAGTTTATTTTATGGCAATTAAAACCTTAAGATAATGGTAGAAGCCTCATGGCCATGTAATATATATTATATATATTACGCTTTCTTGTATGAAAGTCATTTGAATTAGAAGTGTGTGAATGCAATTTAGACTTTATTTGCATTTAGTCTTAAATACTTATTAGAAATAAAAAGTGGTTAAGATTTCAGCATGTGATCTTCTAGAAGATTTTGGTTTATTGATACTAGTTATTTTTATTGCTAGATCGGATAATAATCGACTTAAAATAAATCAATAAATTTTAAACCAGCTCAAATAGTAACACAATTTGAGTGGTGACTATGATTGATTGATTTCCCATTGAAAGACTAGAAAATAATCATTTCTAATCTAAATAAATGTCTTATTTGATTTTACACACATTTCAATATAATAGGTGTATTTCAGTTTTAGATATCTTTAATTGTATCCAATTAAAAAAATTATAAAAAATTAATAATACTTAAATATATATTGAGACAAATCAAATAAGATTTCAGTTGACTATACTTTTAGTTCATTTATAAAATGAGAATAAAAGTAAACCAAGAATAATTACTTAATAAGGTCATAAAAAATATTTTATTCCAATAAGAGATACTTTTTGTCTATATTTTTACTTACACTTTAATCGTAATATATAAAATAAGTTTAAACGATAAATGGTGCACATAACCAAAATATAGCGAGTATTTCAGAGCGGAAAATTTCAAGATAGGAAATTATCCCTAAAATGTTTGTTGAATGTACTCATAGAGTATAGACTACTTCTTTGAAAGTGATACTCCACAACCAGAAATAATTCAGACAAGACATTCAAGAATTTTACCAAACTCCTATAAATGACCTTTTTCATTCTTAACATCCAATAATCAAGTCAAACAAATCAAATCAGTCAAAAATCTACCTCACAATTCCAACTTTTTACCTTGCTACTCCTCTGTCAAAACATGAGAATGTTTTAGTAAATAATGGTTATTTGTAGGGTTAACAAATAATTCTTATAGGTCAGGATTTAGAAATTTTGTTATTTTAATTTATCTTTAATATATATATTTTTTAAGTGATTTACAAAATACGGTTATTATTTTTTTTTTTTGCAAATTTGGGATGGTTTATTGAATAGATAAAAGAAACACCACACTGAGACTTGGATACCCTAAACCCCGCCGGCATAAAAAACCCCGCGAGGGGAAAAAGCCATTAGGAAGAAGGGGCCAAGAAACTACAAATTACGGTTATTAATTAGAACTTTTTAGATCAAAATTACCTATTGCTAACTAGTGGAAATATACTTCATTCAAGAAGAGAGAAAGAAAAAATGTGAATGATGAAATATAAAATATAAGTTATTTTATAAATAAGAAATAAAGAATTATTGTGGATTATGGCGAAAAATAAAAAGACTAAATATAATAAGACATAAGTGAGGTGAATTTTGTGGGACGAAAAAATATAACTAATCTCTAGTTTGTTAGAATTTCTATATTATAATCAATCTATGGTAAAAAAAATTATGACTTTTTTTTTTCTATTACGAAAGTTCTATACTAATTGTTACATTAGAAAATTATTTAATATCGCAATTAGCTCATTAATGTGAAAAGAATATAACAACGACTAAATATTTTGACTTTCAAATACTTTCTTTTTACATTACAATATTTCTATTTTTGTAACTTCTTTGCTATTTTATAAAATTTGTATTTATATATTTTCTCTTGTTTTTAATCTTATTTAATAATATATCCCTATAATTTCTTAAATTTTATTCAAATATTTCCTATAACAAATTTATAGGAGTATTAATCAAACTATGATCTTGACAAAGAAAATAGTAATACTTAATCTCCAATAAGACCTAATCTTTAAAAAAAAACATAGGTTTATATGGGAGTATGATTTATCTATTGTAGGTACTCTATTTAACTTATTTGTACGTTTAGGATTTCTCTCTTGGAAGGCCTTTTACGGCCGAGGGACTATTTGATCGCATTCTTCCTTATGAGAATGAGTTGTCGTCGTTCTTTCCTTCCCAGACACTGAGCATAATTTTTTATGACCGCAATACACGAGTACTTTATCCATTGTCAAATTCCCTAAAAAGGCAAAAGAAAATGAAAATCCATCACCTTACATTTACTCCATGACATTAACCCTCATTTTCTCTCTCTTCTCTCTAAAACCAAAAGCTGACTTCCTCATATACAACGTTCAAATGTCTTTTCCATCGATTGATTGAGCTCCATTTTCTCAGTTGCTCCATCATATTCAACCGCTAATGCACTAAGTCTTCAATTTTAGCTGAATTTTTTTTCTGGGCATCAATTTTTGGTCTTCCATTTCAGTTTCAGCTGCTAATTTTGCTGGGTAGTTGGAAAAACCTTCTGGGTCATCTAGTTTCAGCTCAATTTTGAGCTTAATTTCTTTCTGGGTGATCTAATTTAAGTTCAAAAATCATATTTTAGCTCAAGTTTTTCTGGGTTGTTGATTCTGAGCTGATATTTTTCTGGGTCAATCCAGAAAAACTACTGGGTCATTGAATTTTAGATCAAAATTTATGTGGGTAACTAAGTTTGAGCTTAATTTTCATCGATTTTGAGGTGGGAAATTCCAATAACCTTTAATCATTCTTTAATAAGGAGTTTTTTGTGATGAAAAATGCATAAAACAGGGTAAACTCATGAAAGATATAGAAAATGGGTGGAGTTACTTCGTCAATTGCGGCTAAATTTGCATTTTTCCCACCAACTCCTCCGTCATATACAGTGGTGGCCGATGATAATTCCGGCGACGGAAAATTTATGATACCGGAAGTTCCAAGTAGGAATGGGGTGGATGTTCTTAAGCTTAAAACGCGGCGAGGGAACGACGTCGTTGCGGTGTATGTGAAGTATCCTAAAGCTTCTTCAACTTTGCTGTATTCTCATGGCAATGCTGCTGATTTAGGTCAAATGTTTGAGCTTTTTGTGGAGCTTAGTAGCCGCCTTAGAGTTAATCTAATGGGGTAATTTTCTGATCTTCTATTTGGTTGAGTATTTATTGGTGTTTTAGTTTTTAGGTTTTTGGTATTAGAAGTCTATTATTATTGATATTGTTGGGTTATGTGTTGTATATTTGTACTTCCTCCGGTTGTGGCATATTGTGGGGGAAAATATCGTTAAGATGATGAAATCACAATCTTTGCTTTGAATGAATGATTGTGGATGTTTAGGCTTTTGTTTAGGCTTTTTAGGGGGTGCAAACAAGCTCATGAGTTAGTTGATGTTAATTTGTTTCGATTACCCCTCACATGAGACTTTAGAGCCTTTGGGCTGAAAGTGTGGATGCACCAAATTCGTATAACTCTTAATATTCCACTTGAAATGAATGGTAAATGAGACTTGAATTCATGACTTGGGTATTTAATATTGTGTTAAGAAATCAACTCAATCAAAATCAAATGCCTAAGCGGATGGTTGTAGCCCATAAGGCCATAATATGTTATATACTCTATATATCAAGCCCTCTCTCACGAGAGCCCTTTGGGCCGGAGGTGTGGATGCATTATAGGCCCGATTCATACCTAACACTTAATATTCCTCTTGAAATGAGGGGCAGACAAGATTTGAACTCATCACCTGGGCATTTGATACTATGTTAAGAAACTGATTTAACCAAAAGCTTAAGCTGCTTGTTGTCACTTGTCTGATACCCAAAATATGTTGTTCTCTATCACAATCATGTTCTCTATTACAAAGGGAATACACTGCATTGGGTCAACTGTGGATTGAGAAAGAGCTATATATGTTATCATGTCTATATTAGAAAGGGTATAGATTGTATTTAGAAGGTCAAATGTGCTTGTATAGAGCTTGTAAGTACATTTGTTATTGCTTGGACTGATGCATATGTGCAAGAAGCCAAAAACCAACTAAAGAACATTCTCACTAGGTGAAAGATCTAAAATATCATGTTGTAAACTTGTAAAATTGGCTAGTTTCTCGTTATTAGGTATAAGTTTGTTGAATAGCTACTATTTTTTATGTATGTAATACGTCCTGAAAGTTACATGTCTGATTAAAACTGCTTTCGTCGTGATGTATTTAGGTACGATTACTCCGGATATGGACAGTCGACAGGAAAGGTAGTGTCTGATACTCTCATCTTTTCTTATCAGTTGCTAGACCATGTTTTCAGACGGGATAATTGGGTTGATGATGATGATGATGATGATGATGATGATGATGATGAATCAAACATATGTTTTCGAATTTAGGCTTTTCTTCAACGCATTCATTTCCCAAGTTTGTCATGTGTTCGATGTTTATGACTTCCGGGTTACACGAGGAAATTATGGAGGAAAGTCCTATACAATTATCCCGAACTTATGCTCATCTCACATGAAGATCCAATTTAACCTTGCGTATCCATTCCGTTATTTGTTTTAAATTTGAGTATTCGAGCGATTCTATCCGTCATGCCTATAGTTGTGACCTCATAGAAATACAGCCTTGTTTGTTTCGGTTCTTGTCTAGCAAAGTATAATAGGTTTGTTACGATGTTAGTCTTGATTCGACATACGATCATAACATCCATTGTTTTTGTCTTGGAACAGCCTACTGAATCTAATACATACGCCGACATTGATGCAGCATATAAATGCCTCAAAGAGCAGTATGGAGTGAAAGACGAACAATTAATATTGTACGGTCAGTCAGTCGGCAGCGGTCCTACTGTTGATCTAGCTGCACGAACCCCTAACCTTCGAGGGGTTGTTCTGCATAGCCCGATACTTTCTGGAGTAAGGGTACTTTACCCTGTCAAAAAGACATATTGGTTTGATATTTACAAGGTAACAGGATAAAAGAAATCAAGTTTTTACTTCTAATTATATAGACATTTTTGCCAATTGCGCTTACTCATCGGTTTCTTACAGAACATCGACAAAATCGCCCAGGTGAATTGTCCTGTCTTGGTGATCCATGTAAGTGCTTGTTCAGTTTCTTTCGGTAAATTTTGTCCAAAATTTGTAATGTAAATAGAAAGATTTTTTTATGGAAAACAGCTGATAAGTGGTTGGAGTGTGGTTGGAGTGACTGAAATTGTCGAATAAGACATGTCATTTGTTGGTGGATAGGGGCGTCTGGCAAACAGCTGATAGTTGATTGAAGTGACTGAAATTGTCGAATAAGCTATTTTTGTCAAACACCCTAGTAACCCTCTAGTCGTAGAGTTTCGATACTAACCCTTATGTTATTTGCTGGTATCGAAAGTACTCTGAATATACACATCACCTCATATAGCACATATATAGCTTAAAAGCCACCTGTATCATACATACGGGGCTAACCTTTGGAGCTTGCGGGGAAGGGTTTGCGGACAAATATTGATCGGGAATACGCTGTTATAATCCTAAACTAAAACGTATCATACATACGGGGCTGGTCGGGGCACACCCTCCTCTTTTAGTTCTCGCCCACTCTTTAGTAGCTCGCATCAAACTAAAACGGTTTGGATATATAATGTTGCTTCTTTTCCGTTGTTTAGTTGGATAATATGCACCTAGAAATGCTACTAGCTGAACGTTGTCGATGCATCAAATTCTTTCAGGGAACATCCGATGAAGTTGTTGATTATTCCCACGGGAAACAGCTTCATGAACTCTGTAAGATAAAGTACGAACCCTTGTGGCTCAGTGGCGGTGGACACTGCAATCTCGAGCTATACCCTGAATATATCAGACATTTGAAGAAGTTCGTATCATTTCTCAACAAATCGAAGCCAACTTCAAACGGTACTAAAGATCCGATTGTAGAGCCTTCATCGAACGAGCCTTCTAATGAGTCAACCGTAGGATCAGACAATCATACCAAGGCGTCCGACAACCAAAACAAGGTATCCAAAACGTCAAATGCGAAACCCGACCTCCCAGAAGTATCGAGAATTAGCTTGGATAGCCGACTTGAAAAATCCAAGAAGAGTTCCAAACCCGAAAAATCACGAATGAGCACAGACCAGGTTGACAGATTTAGGAGAAAAAAGGGACTATTATGGTGATCGAAAGTTCGATTTTCGATTACTCGAGTCACGAGTGATTGTGACATGCTTTGGCTTGTTGAAAAGGGGATTTTATTTCTTACAATGATTCTGTAACAATGTGTATTAAATAATAACTCCAAAAGTATAAATTTGAGTGTTGTTAATTCTTTAGATGTGTCTTGATCCATACCTGGATGGTACAAATGTTCTTACAAAGGCAAATCATTTGAGCATAATAAGCTCATTAGTAACCCAATTTGACCAAGTTTAATCTAGAGTACGATCGATACGCTCTGTTTGATTGTTGGTAAAAAATGATAGTAATGAAAATGAAGTGCGGTGTAAATTTATTAAGAAATGTACCAAATGTTCTGCATCATTTCCATGGTGATGAAACTTTCATCACAACAGAAAAAAAAAATTACGATTTTCCAAATGGTACATTGGGATGAATTTTGTGAAGAAATAGGATGAATGAAGTAAATATGTATCCATCACGGAAAAAAGCCCAAAACTTAGAGTCACCCTATGAAATTTCCTTAAACAAATTCTATATATTCTGTTGTGAGTTATGTGACTTTGTAACTACACCGAAAAACTATCCATAAATTTTTGGTATCCTATTTTAATTTTTCATAACGCGTTTAGAGATGAACATAGGTCTCTAATCTTTGCTTTGTGGGTCTCAATTCGAATTCGATATTTATCAAGATCTATGTTCATCTCTACGGTAAGCAAGGCCGGCCCTAAGGATGGGCAAGAGGGACAGTCGCCTAGGACCCATGTTCAAAAAAATAAAATTAATGGTTGTAGAAGGATCCATATAGGTGATAAATTACAAAGAAAAAAGGGTTATATTGTGATGTTTCGCCCCGGACTCTAAAATACCTAGGGTCGGCCCTCACGCTAAGTGGTGAGTCTTTTAAGATCTAATCATGGTTTGATGCAAATCTGATGTCCTTGGCAAGGTTTTGTGGCCTTTGCTATCTAAATTTTACTTTTTATATGGGCCATAAAGATTTTTTTTTGAATAATATGGGCCATAAAGATGATTCCTCCCAAATAACTATTCTCCATTTTTTGTTGGAAAGAGAATTAAAAGGGTAAATATGATATATAGAGTTTTTTTATTATATATAAATAATAGTAATGAATGAGAGTAAATTTTGTTTATATGTAAAAAATGTTTATATAAAAAAACACGAGCATAAACCTTCAGTTATATTATTTTTTCCGTGTATAATACTACTAAAATTTATCACCCTCGTAAATATTCCTTCAGTTCTCAAATGTTCTTCCTATTTACTTTTTGAACAATTTTTAAAGTAACCTTTGAGTCTTTACAAGATCCTACATGAATATGTTTTATCAGCTATATACTCCCTCCGTCCCTTATAATTTGCAGTATTTTTTATTTTCGTCTGTCCCACTTAAATTGCAGCATTTCTATCTTTGGACTATGGCCCACCACTTTCTTTTAATCTCATCCATAAATTTTAACTCTCTTTTGATTTCATCCACACAATTCATTCTCTCTCTCTCTCTCTTCATTTATTACTACTTTCTTAAATCTCACCCATTTTCTCTATGCTACTAATTCATTCGGACGGAGGGAATATATTTTAAAAATCTTAATTAAATTTCTTTCTCAAAAAAAATATTCTAAATGGAAAGAACATTAGAAAACGAAGGTAGTATAAGATTTGTGTATTATATGAATCTTCGAGGAAAGTGAAGTATACCCTATAAGGCTATACTCAACTTGTACATTGGGCTATTACAATAATGAGATTGCTTCCCACCTCATAACTATATATAGTTGGGGATTTAAATTTCAAGGACAAATTAGTATATGATTTCTTATCATCTTCACTATATTAATTAAATAGGTAGTTCCCTTTCTTATTACATTTAAATATAACTAAGTTACAATAAATAAATGTCGCTTTTTAATAATTTGAACATTATGTTTGTATAGAGAGAAATAAAGGAATTCAAAGAAAGTGATTTAAAAGGATAAAAATCTATTGTTTGGATAATAAAAAAGCGGAGGAAAAATTTGAAGGGGAGGAATTTAGAGGTAAAACATGGACAAATTTTGTTAAAAATATAATTTCTCCTAAACTGAAAAAATTTGAAGGGAAAACACTTATTTTCTTTCAGTTTCTCTTCTCTTTCCTTCTAAACAAACAAGGTACACTCTCCCTTTTTACCCATCCCTTTATTTTTTTCTCCTAATTTCTATCTATACATAATGTAAGTTTTTCCATCCACAAATAATACTCCTATATCATTTGCACAATATTATTAAATGACCCCATCATGCAAAAAACAATAGGTCACAGTCTCCTAGGTTTGAATGTCCCATCCACCCATAACTGGTTCAAATAGAATTAATATAACATTGTACATATCATAAGTTTTCAACCATCAGCCTGAAGTATCGAATATGTAAGCACAAGAGCGAGTGCAACAACAAGCCCGAGCCCGAGCCCGAGCCCGAGCCCGAGCCCGAGCCCGAGCATCAATTGACCATTAGATCATTAGAAGAGTCAAAAAAAAATTTAAAAAAAAATTATAGCGCAAAAATATGATAAGGAGTGAATGACAATGACATCCTGTATTAATCATTCAATAAGCATGCAAATACTTCATGATGATCGCAACTCATTATGCTGGAATTTGTTGACCAAGGGTTGAGATGAATCCATGGAAATAATCATTACCCAAAAAATGTACTCCCTCCGATCCATTTAATTTGCAGTATTTTTCATTTTAGTCCGTCTTACTTAATTTGCGTCATTTTTATTTTTGGGTGATGGCCCATCATTTTCTTTTAATCTCATCTATATATTTTAATTCTTTTTTAATTTCATCCATACAGTTCATTCTCTATCTTTATTTATTACTAAATTTTTTAAAACTACCCTCTTTCTGTTTGATACAAATCAGAGATTATGGAAAAAGTGTCTTATAGAATAAGGGTAGGTACTATACAATGGTAGTCATTATGACTTTAAGCTCAAAGAAGTAGTAAAAGTATATATATGTGGGGTGACACTTGCATAGTATAATCATTCTTGCAAAACATCCAACATTTTTTTGGTATGGTCATGCATAATGGCTAATTATGATTGGCTAAAACACATTCTTGTGACTCTATAAAAATGGATCAAAATAAATAAAAATGGATATATATGAAAAGAAATATAAAGTCATAATAATGTTAAACAAAACAGATAGATATGTGTTTTAAAGTGTAAAACATAAAATTAAAGAAAAAATATAGACTGTTTTCATAAATAAATTATCGTTATTTATTCAAGTTCGAAACAATAAATTACATAATTTGATAAAGAAATTCTTACAAGTATAAGAAGTTTTATTTTCTCTATAATTACTAAATAGATACATACATATAGTAAAATAAAAAAATGTTTATGAATGAAAGAAACTCAATGCACATTGGAATTTACAACAACAATTTGTTTGCACAAACTAAACAATTTGATTTCACAAACTAAAGCTAGAATTTTTCAAAACCCTAATGTATTTTAATTTTTAATCCTTCCTAAGATATATATTTTTCAATTATGAAATAAATCAATGACTATCCCCCCAACCCCACCCACACCAAAAAGAATATACATTGATACAATAAGAAATAAAACATTTAACCAATACAATCTCCAATTTGAATATCGCCAGCCCTAATCTTTCAGAATTAAAGCTTTGGCATTGTAACTTTATAATGCATTAGCAAACCTTCTTCGTCTTGTTAAAGTCGAAGTCATCATCGTCTAGTGTAGGGTCTCGAAGGGTTCCGAAAATCCAATCCATCAATAATGTGTAATGTCCATAGTTATGCCGGTATGTCGTGTGGTGGATGGTGTGGTAGCCGGCGCCCATCACCGGCCATACTTTGCCGTGAATGCAATCATGAATATTGGCCGTCCATAAGCCTTCTATGAAAATGAGGGTTATGTGGGTTGTAAAGTGTATTGGCACAAAAAATAGTGCTAAGAAATGAGGTATAGCTTGGATAATACCATCAAGGGGATGAAATGCAAGACCTATTTTAAACAAAGAGAAATTTGAAAAAAAGAGTTAATTAAATAATATAGATTAAAATGATAAGCAATCATAATATAATTATAATTTTATATATTGGATAGTGTTTGGTAATTTAGGTTATAAAAAAGAGCTTATAGGGGCACATCAAGTGAAATTTGAACAAGTTTCACAAAAATTTAGTTACATTAGCCACTCTGATCAGCTATCAATTGTTTATCAAACGACTCTAAAATCATGTGTCATTCTTAATTATTTGAATGATGCTGATTTAGAATTGATGTTTATTACCGATATATATGTTATCGCTAAAAATAGTAAGATTGCAGATTTAATAAAAATGATAGAATGAATAAGAAAATTTATTCAGAAACCCTTCATAGAAGGTGGGCCAATCTTTCACACTGATGCAATGTTAGGGAGCCCCTTGGAAATTTGGGTAGATTACCCCATATGTAAAGTTTCGATTTAGTGTTTAATGAAAAATCTTTTGGCAAAAAAAAAAAAGAAAATTTATGTCAAAAATTTGGATTTCTTTTTAGGGATATAATAACAATAATAATTATATTTTATTTTCAATTTACAAATTAAAACACAGTCAAATAAGATTTTGTTTAATTTATCTCAATGCAAAGATTATAATAATCACTTTTTATTAAATTACGTTATGTATGATAAGAGATATTACACATTAAATAAGTGCATTAAATGGTCTGAAAAAGTAAATATCTCATTTTCAGTGAATCGGAGGAAATATTACCTAAAAATGCATGAAATTTATTACTCCCTCCGTTCTTATATGTGTGTCCTATTTGAAGATTTCACACATATTAAGATAGTGGGAATGTTTGTTGATTGTGAGTTTTATTTTATTATAATAGTGGTATGAATTAATGATTGTATTGGTATTATGAGAGAGAAAATATAAATTAATTATTATAAATGAGATATTAGAAGAGAGAGGGGGATATTTTATTATAATAGTGGTGTAAATTAATGATTGTATTGGTATTATGAGAGAGAAAATATAAATTAATTATCATAAATGGGATATTAGAAGAGAGAGGGGGTGAAAAGAGGGTATCAAAACTTTCCATTTTAGGAAATAGGACAAACATATGAAACTACCCGTTATAGTAATGTGGACAATCAAAAAAGAACGGAGGGAGTATTTATCATCAAATCATGCGGTAATATGTTTAAAATTGTTTTATTTATGATTTAAATTTTTTTTTTTTTTTTGGAAAATTAGAGTAATTGAATGTTTGATATTTTCGTCCGTCAATATTGATACTCCCTTATCTCAACACGAGTATCCTTTTAATTAATTTTGCACAAAATTTAGAGATGTAAGTAAATAAATAATAAATTAAAGTTGAAGAATTTTTAGAGGCTCAAAAAAATATAAATATTAATGTAGATGAGAAAAAAATATGAACTATTAACCTAAGGGCTATATATAATAAAGAATCTTGTATTTAATTTATATTATTTAATATTATTTTTTGCTTTGAAAATATAAATATTTAATTATATTTTATTATTTTATCTTAATTATTTATCAATTTTCTATGATTACTCCATAATAAATTTTGTGGGACAGTATGAAAAAACGAGTTATTTCACATCAAAAGTATTAAGAGCCATAAATGATAATTAAAACAAGAAAAAGGTATTTGTCCAAATTGATTTTGAAAACCTGTACGTTTTAGGACCCAATTATTTATTGTTATGGATAAAAGATGTTGAAATAAAATTACAACTTCTCAAATAAGATAGTCTTACGATGAAATTATTTTTATTTGATTAGTTTTATATACACTTATTATTTAAAATGATTACTTATAATGTTAAAATAATCACTAATAATTTTAAAGTCATTACTTTTTATAGTTTAAAATAACTATTTATTATTTTGAATTTACTACTTGCAATCTTAAAATAATTAATTAAAAAAGACAATGTTAAAGTCACCACTTTTTTATATATGATAAAAATTATTTATACAATACTCCTAATTTACATCTAATTTACATAGTAAAAAAATTTGCATCTAATAATTCTCATTATTTTGAGTTCGAACAATTAAATATTCAAGAATATAATATTGAATATAGAAAAATTTATAATCAATTTACTTTTACATAATCTTAAGTCTTGGGGCCTTAATATTAGAATTTATTTTATCATTTATTAATAAATTTTTTCTATAATTATGTTTACTATTTAGGTCACCAAAATCTCAAAAAACTAGTTGTATAATAAATGTAAAATACTTTCAGACTCAAAGGGACTGCGAATAATCAAATACTCTTTTTATCCCTTTAAATTTACTGCCTTAGTATATTTAAAAAAACTATCAATTTAATCAGTCTGATATAAATAAAATTTAAAAGGACAAAAAAATAATCGTAGTAAGCTGACCTGCAAAAGGGGAAAGAGTATTTTGCTTGTTGTAAATATGATGAATTGCATGAAGATACTTGTAAAGAGGTTTAATGTCATGTAATTCTCTATGTGCCCAATAAATTCCAAATTCCACAATTAAAAGGTAAATGAGAATGTATCCCAAGTAAGTTGGTACACCAACATCACTTATCCTAGGAAAACATCTTGTCCATCCCATTTCAATTATATGCTCTGAAAATGTTGGTAGAAGTGTGTACCATGGCATGGCCTTCATTGCTACACATATTTGTAAAATCATTGCTTTTTTTGATGGAATACAATCTAAAACATTCAAAATTTAAAAAATAATATAAATTAGTTTGAGTATTTGTCTAAATTGAAATATTTGTCATAGAAAATAACAATTGTAAATGTTATAGCTAATCGTTAAAAAGACAGCAAAAGAATTCTACAAAATAACATTATAACATGATAGGAGTAGGAAACAATACAAATTCTCTGATCTGAGTGATATCTATCTTTTAGGTATCGTGTCAAATCCGAAATATTAAAACATCTGTATTGCTTTTTTAATTATGCACGCAATTAATAAACTCCCCTGTTGATATCCACACCCAATAAGAATTAAACCCCAATCATTCTGCTCAAAATGCAGATGTTTCTATGCATTAAGCCACAAACATTTTTTATTGATATAAGGTGTTGTACTTATGCCTACATTCTTCCATATGGGGCTATCGATATGATATGTCAACTACCATTTCCATTGAAACTCCGACTTTATATACGAAAATACTGAATTGATGACTAAAAATTAAAACTAACACATTTACATGCATGTTATTTACGAGTCAAAGGGAGTATGTTGATGTTGGACTAAATCTAGGAACTTGTAGCTAGAGATAGATAGTGACACACCAATGTTTTTATAACTACACTCCTACTCTGAGTACTTTGTTAGGTCAAACACAAGTCTCAGCTGAATGTCAGGTATGCCTAAACGACAAAACAATAGTTTTCCGTTTCATAATACTTGTTACTGAGCGTGACATGTTATCTATGAAAGACAAATAATTTTATAATAATTTAACTAGTTGTATTTTTACTCCGATTGTAATTAAAGTGAATGACGTCATAATTCATCATCATATTCAATAGATTTTGCTAATCATCAAGTTTTGAGGAAGATCGAACGATGGCAGACCACACACTAATCAAAGATATAAACAGGTTGCAACCAATAATACCCTTAACTCGAAAAACACATACATTAAACAATTACTCGAAATAATTGTGAGTCAGTTGAAGCACCATTAACATCCAACCCGATTCAAATCAGTTGGGACGGGTTCGGGTTCGGGTTCGGGTTCGGACCAAAAAATTGTCTTGGCTATTAGGACTAACATAGACTTATAAAATACTCATTGCACAAAAGTTGCAAGGAATGAAAGAATGCATAATCATATATATTTTAATAGTTTGAAATCTAAGGAATGTTCCATAACCAACATAGAGTAATATTGTAATTGGCAAAACAAATATACCCTCGAAATAGCCAAAACGTACACATTTTCAATCATATTCTATATTTTATCACAAATTCTTGCTATAGACCGTCAATTACATAGATGGGTAAATATGAGTCAGCCTATTTTGCAAAATAAGTAACTAATTAGTCATCAATCTTATTTGTAAATTTAAAATCATTGGGCTCGACTGTTAAAAGAGCCGTCTTTACCATAAACGGTCTCTCAAGAGACCTTCTAATATTTTATTTATTTGAAATTGGTCACAATTCCCATGATTTGTCTAAATATACAATCATTTTTAACAAATTCAACCTCAAATTATCAAAATTAAACTTTAAATATCAACACAATCAAATTAAAGATTTAAATTATTTTATTTAAAAATGCATATGTGCTACTTTTTCAAAAAATATTTTTCCTCCAAAATATCACGAGGATATCATTATCATTATTTTTGTCTTAAATTTTGTATTATTGTTAAATATCATATGATTATTGATTTAAATGTGTTCACTATAATGTATCTTTCATATCCATATTGGATGATTATTTAGAACAAAATACCATTAATTCATTGATTAATGCTAATATATTATATTATTAATTAATTTTGTAAGTATTTTCGAAAATGAAATATCAAAAACGTGTATCACTAATAGGAAAAGTATTATTCTTTAAATAATTACTACCTCCGTCACAAATTAATTTATCAACATGAATTCATAATTTTCTCCTATCATTAAAAATTTAACTAATGCATGGGAATATAATTTATCGATCATAAATCTTCAGTATTTTTTATAAGGATAAGTTCAGAGAATTTTCTTAAATTTTGAAATTCAAATACTCGAAGTAATTAAACTTATTTCTAGAGCATCAAGAATATTCTAAAATATTATAATTTTTTAAAATTGGCAATTTAGACAAGAAAAAATTCTAATACAAAAAAAACCAACATAATTTTTCCCTTTGCCCCACCTGCCCTCCACTCCACCATTCCTTTCCCCACCCCCAACTAAAAAATAGAGTAAAAAAATGTCAAAGAAATAGGACAGAAAATTTAATTATTCCCTTGGTCCCAATGAATATATCATTTTATTTTTTTTTAAGTAAATAAAAAATGTCATACGATATTTACTATAGTCTGTAGAGTGACTAACAATAAATCAAATATATAACAAATTTAATCAAATAAAATTCTGTATAGAAAAAGCCACAATCATATACTTCGTTTTAACATTCTTGTTATTATTCTTTCTATTCTCATTTAAATTTAAATTTGCCTAATTAATATGTTATATTTTCGTATTTGTAAATGAATTTGCATATTCTTTCTATTAACATAGACAAATTTAACATTCTTTATTAAAAAAAATTATTCATATATTTTATCATTTCCTTTGTTTTACTAAACACTAGTATAAAATAAAATAAAGTAATAGAAAAAGAGGAGGTTATAAAATCAATAAAATTAAAGAAAATTAGTTAAAAATAATTACTGACTATGACTTAACCACTAAAAATAACCTTAAGTATGGATTAACTCGTGTAATATTTTTATTAATGACTCATAATAATTCCAGATTTTATTCGTCTTTTCAAGTATAATAATAATAATTTTATTAACTACTCTATTTATTACGAGAAAGTTATAACTCCTCCATGCCTATATACTTTAACGCATTAAACATTTTACGTAATCTGATGAATTATTTTATTCTTTTATATGTTGAATTATACAAAACTAAAAATCATACAAAGTTAATATTATAAAAGTCTGTACTTGGACGATTCAAACACTATTTCACTAAACTATATTTTTACTTAAAAATTAGCCACAGTATATAAAATAACTTTAAACGATAAATAGTGTTTATAACCAAAATGTAACAACTATTTCAGCGCGAGAAAGTACCAATGTGGACTATTTTAATCAAATTTTTCTAGAATTAAATCCAAATCAAATTGTTGGAAATCAATACTGCCTCCGTACAAACTTGATAATCAAAATGTCAGTTCTAATTATAGATGATAGTGACAATTCATCCCCCAAAAAACAAATATATCCCTAAAATGTAATTTTAACATACACAAAAAAATCACCCATTTTTATATACGGACCTTTCAATTCTCATTTCTTTTTAAGCCAATTCACTGTTTATTGTGTTCACCTTACGTAAAAATTTAAAAAAATTTTTATCTTAAAAAAGTCTAAAAGTAATTCATATATGATCTCACGTTAAAAAATTAGCGAGTGTACTCTTCCTATTAGTCTATTACCATGAATTTTAAGATGGAACATCATTTATTGTGTACAAACTCAATAACAAATTTATTATGGTATCAGAGCCGAAAAACTCATATGTGATCTCGCATAAGAAAATTAGAGTGTGACTAAAATACAAGTTTGATGGGATACTCCTACTAATACCAATTATTTAAGATAGAACCTTCTTTATTGTGCACAAACTCAATAACAAAATCAGAGCAGAAAAACTCATATATAATCTCACATCGAAAAATTAGAGAGTGTAGGATATTCCTCCTATTACCAATTAATTTTAAGATATAACCTACTTTAATGTATACAAACTCGATAACAAATTTATTATGGTATCAGAGCTGATGATTTCCTATCAACTAAAAAATCATGGTCTTCTATTAAAAAAAATTAATTCATCATCATCCTACCCAATTTAACCCGTGCATAGAAAATTATAAACAAGGTCTGGGAAGAGAAAAACAGTGACAACTCATACCCATAAAGGAGAGTACAGCCAAAAGAAGTCCCCTCGACTCGAGAAACAAATTTAAAGAAAAAAAAGAATTACCTTTAGGAATGTAGAGATTGCGCTTCCAATAGTAAATAACAAAGCACCAAAGAAATCCAGATCCCAAATACAAAAAACTTCCACCAATGTAATTTCTAAGCCATGTTTGGAAGAAATGGGGAAGATTTTCCCACAAAAAAGGGGGTAAAATACTTCCCAAAAATATCCTATTATAAAAACTTGTTTCTTCCACAAACAAGGCCTTATATTCATCTACACTACTAGAAATATTTCCCACCATCATTTTCAATTTTTTTTTTTTTGGGTATATAAAGTTATTTATTAAATAGATCTTGGTGGGATGAATTTAATTTTAATATTTTTAGGAGTCACAAGAAAAAACCCAGAAAATCACAAGTCAAAAGAGGGAAAAAGTTTTGTACTTTTTGATTAAATGTTGTTAACTGATGAAGCAGACAGAAAAGCTGGAGTAAATGAGTTTTCAAAGTGGAGATAGAGAGAGAATTTGGGGTTGTTTGAGAGAGAATTTTAAAGGGTTGTGAGGAGTATATATAAAGTATAAACCCCGGGGAGACAATGTTTTTTTATTAAAATATTAATATAGATATAGAAAAATTGGATTTTGGAACAAGTTTTTGTTTTAAAAAATAATCACAAATTTTTGTGAGAGATCATCTCTAATTCGATTGGCCTATGAGAAAAAATGTAGAGTAAATGTAGGAAATAAGCTTTAATGGATTGGGCCTGAGACGTCTCTCAAAAAGACGGTTTCTCAGGAGACTGACTGATAAATAATATTCTCACATATTCATCCAAGTTGTCCCATTTGAGTTGGGCACAGATATTAAGAGTGGGATGGGGTCTACTAAAAAGGTGATTGTGGGGTATTTTAATTGATTGTAAAGGTGGTAGTTAGGTATTGGGAATTGAAAAAGTGAGGGTATTTAGGTAAAAAAAAGATATAGAAAAAAAGGAAATGGGACAACTTGAGTGAATTGCCCATAAAACGAAATGAAACAACTTGGGTGAATAGGAGGGAGTACAAAAAATAATCTAGATTAATCCAACATTTTTCATGATTTTCCTATAAAAATTTCATCTATTGATTAACCATATATAATCCCAATTTTAGAGGGTATTATCCTATAGTACTCGGTATCCCGAAAACTTGTTATAACAAATTTTATTTTAAAAAAAAAGATAAATTAAAATAAATTGTCAAAAATGTTTAAAAAATTATAATTTTTTTTAGTTATTAAAAATTTTTATGTGAATTTTATAAATGTTTTTCTAATTTTACTTTAATTTTCAATTTACTTTTTTAATGAATTACTCTTGGAATCCTTAAAGTTGAGATTATTCATGGTTAATCAATAGGTGGGATTATAAAAGTAAAATCATGAAAATGTTGGATTATTCTATATGCAATTATTTCTATAAAATTATTATATTATTAATATGATTATTATTATCAATATTGTTATGTAATACTTCCTTCAATTTGAAATACTTGCTATAATTCGATTCTAGGCACTATTCATTATTCAACATTTTGTTTCAAATTAAAATTAATACTTAAAATATTAAAATATGTTTTTTTTAATTTAGGCTTTTAACATGATTTGTCTCGTAAAAAAAATGTGTCGTATATAATTTTTTTTAATTTCTCAAAATCTTAGGTGGCGGCTTCTAAGAATTTCTATATTTTGGTTCCATAGGACTTGGACTATTTTATCTTTTCAAATAAATGTTGCTACCATATTTTATTTTGACGAATTTCTTTGCGTTTTTAGCTATGAGCAATTTCACTAGTGGTAAATGATGATAATCACAAAAACAAAATTGGAATTGAATTTAACAGGTGGTAATTTTTTTATGATATTAAAATTTTATGGGATTTATTTGGCTTGTGATCAAATTAGAATTTAATTTAACAAGTGATAATTTTTTTATGATATTAAAACTTTATGGGATTTATTTGGCTTGCGATCAAATTAGAATTACTTTAATTTAACAGGTGATAATTTTTTTATGATGTATTAAAATTTTATGGGATTTATTTGGCTTGTGATCAAATTAATCCTTAATTCATACACCACAAGAGAAAAAAAAAAATTAACGAGAGTTGATATGTCGCCATGTAAATTTGTGTCCATTTTAATCAACATTAAAATTTTGAAATATGTTTGCATTCTGTGAAATATACTTCTAATATCTGAAATTAAGATAAATAGCACTAAATGACACCTCTATATATATGAAATTTGCAAATTTTTTACTTCACCTATTTTACATTGTTTTTGCAATTCCATGAAATTGACCCAATTCCAACATTTCCAAGTTTAAGATTTGTCAAGCATATATAGTATTTGGAATTAAATATTTAGAAATGAATTCCAAGTTGCCAAACATACAGATAATTTCTAGTTGAATAATGGCTACTTTAATGTTTTAATGTAAACTACGTTATATCATAGAATAAAGTAAAGTTTTTCATTATGTTGTTTTTTAATATTACACCAGAACTAACAGGTAAAACGTAAGAGTTCGCGAGTTACTATTATAAATCTCAATGATATTTTAAAAACAGGTATGAGAGTGTCTTTGTTGCATCCACATATAAGTCCAATGTATTATCATGTAAGGGGCGGGCATATATATATATATATATATATATATATATATATATATATATATATATATATATATATATATATATATATATATATATATATATATATATATATATATATATATATATATATATATATATATATATATATATATATATATATATATATATATATATATATATATATATATATATATATATATATATATATATATATATATATATATATATATATATATATATATATATATATATATATATATATGACATCTTGAGGCTTTAATATTAGCTTAAAGTTTTGTTTGAGCTTATTTCTTTACAGTTTTAGATTCTCTGTAGTTGTTATTTTCTTCCTTGATTTCTTCATATGATGTATTTAATTATTTATACTAACACTTAAATTTCGCTTTTCAATAAAATCTAATACTTCTCTCTTTTTTTATGATCTTAAAAACTTAATCATATGTGGTTTTATATATTAACTATTATATTTTATTTAATCATGGTTTTTAAGTTTGTTAATTGCATTTTTCAAACTCAAATATATAAAAAATTCAATCCAATACTTTGTCTTTAGACTCTCAAACCTATCTTTTATTTTTCTCATTAATTGCTATCCTTGAAATTTTAATGGGGCTTTTTAAAGAAGGGGCAAGTAAAATCGTGTTCGGCAACATAAAATTTATTTGAAAATAATAATTTAATTTTAATATTCAAATTCATAATTATCTTATACTTTCTCTGTTCTCTAATGTACTTTCCGTTTAAGAGAGAAATATCATTAAGGTTTTAAAAATAGATAGAAGATAAAATATATTCAAGTCAGATCTCAAAAGTATTTTTTATGATTTTTTTTAATACATATTTAAAGATATTAAACAAGAAAAGGGTTTTCAAAAATGTTTTATAGCCAAAAATCATGATCTTATCCATCCACTCTTTGCCGTTGGAAAACCATGTTTTCCATCTATACTTTTCAAATCATCTAGATTTTCAAGACCTTATGGTAATTAAACAAAGATCTTCTTGATTTCATTTTTACTTTCTACAATGATACTCTAGAAAATCAAAACTTTTGAAACTATTATACATAATTCTAATCTATACATCAGGTACATAAGTTTAAATAATAAAATCGGTAATTATTGAAATTTCATTTAGAATATTCTCTAAAATATTATTGAAATTTCAAATGATATTTAGAAAGTATATATTGAGACGAATTTAACAAGATCCCTTAAATATGTTTTTTCTTATAGATTGATGAGACATCGTAGTCAAAAGTTAACACAAAAATTTATAAATTTTATTTGACACGAATATATATGATAACGGAGGGAATATTACATTTACCAATTTAAAAAATATCTTCTATTAAATTCAAAATAATCACCAAATTTATTATATAGGAAAAAAAAATCAAATTTACTTTTAAAAATCCGACCTTTGGGTCTTTCTCTTCTAAAAATCCGACCTTTTGATTATTTTCTAAAAATCTCACCTTTGCACCCCATCTTCACTTAAAGTACACAGCTCATTATCTAACCTGAAGAACCGGTTAAAATGAATTTTATAAAAAAAGATCGGACTTTTAGAAAAGAACAAGCCAAAGGTCGGATTTTTAGAAGAGAACAATCCAAAGATCGGATTTTTAAAGTAAATTTTCCTTTTTTATAAAATTCATTTTGACCGGTTCTTCAGGTAGACAATGAGTTGTGTACTTTAAGTGAAGATGGGGTGCAAAGGTGGGATTTTTAGAAAATAATCAAAAAGTCGGATTTTTAGAAGAGAACAATCCAAAGGTCGGATTTTTAAAAGTAAATTTTTCTATATTCTTTTGTTACAGGGTAGGCAGAGAAAAATCGAATTCAAAACCTTAAAAAGTCAAACTTGTTTCTATTAAGGCAAGTTCTGATTTACATATTAAAATAAATAATTAGATGTACAAGTCAATAGAATCGAATAAACAATAATTTTTATTGACATATATGTCTAAAATAAAGGTCAACATATGGTCTTTTATTAGCTATCCAAATATTTATTAATAATATTTTCCTATGAATGAAATCATTTTAAAATAAATTTTGACCAATAATTCATTAATATTTAATTTTAAATTAATGAGTGAGTCAAGTCTAAAATAGGATTAGTTTCTAGATTTAATTAGATGGACAATTATGGTGTTCATTGCGCATCATATTTGAATTAGAAGGCAAAAAGCCTATTATTGCAAGATTTCAAGGTTTACATAATTGTTCTTCTAGTTTGCATTATATGACTACAATAAAAGAATATAATATAGATTTTTAAATTATATGGTGTAAATTTAAGGGGACAGAAGGAATATATTATTGATACTTTATTATTTTGACGTATTGCAAATAAATACTTTAAAACTGTTTGACAATTGATTATTTGGTCAATGTAGATGAATTTTTGACTAATTAATAATATTGGCTAGTACTGTTATTGTTTATTTAACAACTATTTCGATCGATTGTTAAGATAATTGTATAAATCAATAATTGTTAATAAAAATATTTGTATAAAATAGTTGCCTACAAGTTGAAATCATATAGAAAGGTGACAAGTTGGTCATAGACATATCGTATAAGATCACCGAGTTTAAAAACCATTATTTTTTATTATTAGATTTTTAAAGTATCTACTATCAGTTTGTATTTTTATCGATCTTTTTTTCTAAATCTAACACTATCAATATCATATTACAATTAAATATTTAGTTTTTAGAGCTAAAATTATGTATAATCCAACCAAATCTAAATAATTTAAACACAATAGAATCATAATCAAATTACAATATATATTTACATATATTTAAAAACCAACAATTATCTAATCCGAAATATAATTATACTCAAAAACTCATCATCACCATCAACAACCCAACATCCCGCTCGAAATCAGAGTCTGAGTGAGAAAATATGACGAATAATTCATACCCGTATTTCATTAAGAGGAAATGTTAGAGAAAAACGGTTAATTTACGTCAGAAAACTCATCAATAAATGTGTAGGTATACTCCAACGTATGCGGCGATATGAACCTTTCGGCTTTTCAAATGCATGCCCATTTGATTGCCTTTTGGTTCATTTGTAAGCATGATTTATTATAGTATATCTAAACTTTTTTTGTACAGACAGTCAGTTTACAATCTTAAGCAAACCCTGCACGTGCAAACAACTTTACTCGGTCTGTCGTTTTTGATTTGCATCAAAGAGAAAGATAAATATTTTTACAAAAATACTTTCTCTGTTTCATAGTGCTACTGAGTGTGACATGTTGCGTGAGAAAATGTCATAATCAGTAGCAAGTATTATGGATTGGAAGAAGTAGTAATAAATGAACAGAGAGTATAAATTGTGTGCATGAAATTAAAAGAATATTAAAATGTATTGAGGCGATAATTAAAATAAACCGGTGGGCAATTATCTAAAAATAGAAATGATGAAAATCAAGTGGGACAGACCAAAATGGAAAATGATGCAAATTCAATAGGACGGAGGGAGTATATTTCATTTATGTTACAAATTTTGCTATATTTTTTAAATTTGGTTTACCTCATAAATTTAGAAACAGTCAGTCTTCTGAGCGGTCGTCTTTTTGAAATACATTTCTCAATACCCAACACATTAAAACTTGATTAAACTAAAAAAAATAATGGACTCACCAAATTAGAGTGGTACGTAAAGAACTTCAAAAAATTTATTTTTGGTCATGAACTATACTCTTTTTTAACTATCATTCACATATTTTTTTATTTTTTCATCTTAATCATACATTTAATTCTCTCAGTTTTCTATGAATTAAAATTTTTTATTATGAGTTTTACGAATTTTATTTCTTTGTTTTAGTTTTGGATATCATGGGTGATAATTATGAAATTTATAATTTGACTATAGATTAATTAAGTAAAGCTACGTTTGAAATGTTTGTGTGAAGGTCTTTAAAAGAATTAAAATTTCAATAAGAATTTAATAACTTAAAATAGTTTTTCTGTTTTCTTTTGTTTTTTATTTATATTTTTTTTATTAAAGGTTAGATTGAAGGAAGGAAAGAATCTTACTTAGCAAATGTGTTAGTTTCTCCAATTAAAAAAATGTTTTTTTGTTCTTTCTATCAATTACATGGAAATTTCATTTAAGAAAATTTTTGAATGTCTCTTTTTCCTCTTAGAATATTCTATTTTAGGAGAGAGAAACATACGTGATTTTTTTGGTGATTTTTTTGGTGATTTAATATATATTTATATTATAGTATCACAGAATTTTAAAAAGTGCAGGTATATATATTTAATTATATTGTGAAGATAAAATTAAACTCCATGATTTTGTAATCATTAGAAATAATAATCACAGCTCTACGAACCAAATGATACTATCTTTATCTCCATAAATTTTACAATATCACAAAATGAAAAAAAAATTGTGCAGCTTAATATATTGTGTAGATGATATTAAAGAGCGAGAAAATATGTATATATAGGAATTTAATAAATTATTAGTGAGAATATGATTTCGATATAAAATTTTGAATTTTTTTTTATATATTTAAATTTAATTAGATACAATATTTTTAAAGTTCAATTCAAATTGACCCATATAACCTTAAAAAACTAATTGTCAGCTTTAAAGAAGCCTTACATTCGTGGCATTATTTATAATTTGCATTAATTTAAGCTTTAATATGGGATGATAACAAATAAAAATATATATTGAACAATAAAAGATTTTAAGATATTCATAAGTTTATCATATAAGCTTTAAATATATATTGAACTATTAATTGACTAGTATTATAAATTTGACTATATTATAATTAATATTCACACATTTTAAATGCAAAAACCATCATAATAGTGTGTGTATATCTTCAGAGTCGTCTTGGAAAATTTGGAGGCCATGTGCTAAATTTGTTGTGTGTCTTATTTACAGTAAATATAATATATTTTATTAATAAATTTAACATATTTCTTTTCTTTTTATTAATTTTTTATATACGAGAGAAAGAGGGGCCTTGTGCGGTCGATCACCTCGCACACCCTCAAAGACCCCTCTGTATATCTATTAAACTTGTTGTTTTTCAAATATAAAATAAAATTCATAATTTTTAAGTTGGATCAAAAGTGCACGTCCACCCGCCTTTTCCATATGTACCCTAGATTATAGCTCAAATGCTTCATATATATTTTTAAATTTTTATGTAAGAAATTTTAATTTTTATCTAAAAAAAATTATTCCTTTTTTTTTTATCAGATTTATTGCCCCCATAGACCATAGTATGACATAATGACATACATCATGCTATATATACAACTGGATATAGTGGATATTATTAATTGCAACCACTAACTTAGACGACAAACAAAGAGACTATGATCTAATTATTTTGGTCTTTTAATTTAAAAAAAAAAAACTTGCATATTGATTCCATAGTCTAGCAAGTTTCAAAAAGACGTAAAGTTTGTTCAACAAAAGTAGGTTTTTTTTTACATGACAGGTTGAGGACAAATTAAGTACATGTATGTTTTTATTAAAAGGAGGCACGAGTATGGTATGTCTATTGTCGATTTGTCGTCTTTCCTCCTTAAATCTCAACTCATGCGGGATACTGGGTTGTTAACTATGACTCTGACTATAAAGTTGAGGAAAAAGCAATAACGAGAATTTATTAATCAACTTAAGTTACTTTTGAGAAAAATGATAGCAGTTCTTATTTTGGCTGAAAATATTTAAATAATATTATTTTTTTAAGACATTGTTAGCAACGTTTTAAAAATTGTGACCAAAACTAATTTTATTAGTTATTTACAAAACAGTTTTGTAATAGTTTAACTTAAGTTAAATCACAAGACATTACCTCACTCTATATTTGGATAAGAGAAAATAAATAAAAATACATGGATGAGAATTAATTAAAGGGAAAAAACACGAAATAAATTTTCTAGAAAAAAGTTTTCAAAGAAAAACACACCTGTTTTTATTCCATTTCCATCCCTCATCTCATCCCTCATCTAATCTAATCTAATCTAAATATAATATAAAAATTACACCCAAAACTACCATAATATCATAAAAGAAAAATTTCAAGGAACCAATACAACAACTATAAACTTAATAAGCTTATTAAGTTTATAATAAAGCCATAAGATATACTCTCTCCGTTTCTTTTTTATTGTTCACTTTCTTTATTTGGTTAGTTCATTCTAATTGTCCACTTTCTATTTTTGGCAAAGATTTTTTACCTAAATACCTCCAACTACCCCAACGTATTATTTAAAATACCCCACCTACTACCTTTTCAACTATCATAATCACTTTAATACCCCAATTACCACATTTATAATTATTGTAATCACTTAAAGTACCCCACTACCATTTTTCATAATTTGCGTGACTACTAGAAAGTGGAGATTAAGAAGGGGTGGACGAAGTATAATATATTATACGGAGTATAAATATATACCTATCAAACTTTTCAAACATGGGGCTATCTGATACTCCCTCCGTTCTTTTATGTTCTTCCACGTTACTATAACGGGCAGTTTCAAAAGTTCTTCCACTTTAGAATACTTTCTATTTTTGGAAAGTTTTCAACTCACTTTTACCCCTTAAAACCCCACTTTCTATACTTCACACTACTATTTAATTATTTTCTCTTTCATACTTCCAATACAATCATTACTTCACACTACTATTTAATTATTTTTTCTCTTATAATTCCAATATAATCATTACTTTCCACTACTATATAATTAAAAAAATACCCACTAATACCAAAGATTCCATTTTTCTTAATTTTTGTGAAAAATCCAAATAGGAAGATCAAATAGGAACGGAGGGAGTACCATATATAATTGAAATAATTAATTAATCAATTAAAAGTATTTAAATTTATAATTAAGACTTTTACTCTTTTATTTAGATATATTCCATCAAGAAAAGCTCTTATATATTTAATTAAGTTATTAATTACAAAACTTTAAAAATGGAGCGTTTAATTACAACTTTAATTAAAAAAATTCTTCAAAATGAAAGGCTTTTGAAATGAGATCTAGCTGAGTAAAATAAGATGACGAAAATGTCAAGCAGGGTGGCGACGTGGCATTCTAATTCTAGTACTTTTTCAGCCCTCTGATTTTGACATTTGACTCGTCAAGTCAAGGGCCGAATTATTTTAATTAAGAAATTTTTTTCATCAAATTATTTTTATTCTTTTTGTTTTCTAACGAAGTTCACACGAGAAATATTTTTGATGATAAATATATTATTTTATTGAATTAACTTTGATGGTGGAAAAATAGGGATAATAATATATTAACAAATTATTAAAAAAGTTAGTGGAAAAATATAGAGATCGCAACTAATAAAGTATGAGGACCATAAGGAATATAAAACTGTTAAAATGAATTTAGTGAAAAATAAGTAGAATCATAAGTATTATATTAAAATATTAAAATGAGGATGAAAAGATTATTTTTGTCTGACATAAATAGAAATATTCTTAACGAGAACAACAAATAGAACATCCCAAAATAGTCTACGAGGGATACTATTTTTTAAAAGTTTATCCACCTATTCAACTCTCATTAAATATCATCCACGTAACTAGAATAATCTCGTAATTAGAATTTTTGTGTGATTACTTAGTGCGTTAATCTCTTAGACACTAAAGGAGTAAAGTTAATTAATTAGAAATAATTAATTAAATAATTAATTGATGGAATCTAGAAAGTAGAAAAGAGTTATAATCTCATGATGCATGCAAAAGAAACTGGTAACTGACTACATGCAAATTAAAAGTTAAACCAGTCTCAGTCCACAGTTTCAAGGGTTTTTATGTATCAATCAATTCACATCATTTTATAATTATTGCCAAGGGTCTAGAGGAAAGAACGGTGATAACTCATATCTATAATGAGAGCATAGTCAAAGAGTCTCCAGCTCGAGGAAAAATAAGATAAGATTCTGATATTACAACTGATGGAACCGAGTGCGGCTGAAGCGAACTCTGCAAGTCTTTGAATATCAATTTTTTCCTCAAATTGATGTCAAATAAATGGTAACTTTTCATTAAATTCTACACATAATATAATTATACGATTTTGATAATGGTCGGCTATGAAACAGATTTTACGGTCAATACGAATAATTTTACGATTCATACGCAACCTATATTTTAGTCGCGATAACTTAAAAATGTTTATAATACAGTCACGATACGATGATGTTGCTCTGTTTTATTACGATGTATATTGCATTTTGGCTGTATTTGGTTATGGATGTTATTGCACCCTCACGTGACCCCTGAAAAAACTGATTGGAGTAACATGAAAACAACATCTTCATCTAAATGGTGGAATCAAACTTATTTTCTATTGGCGTGTATTCTTTTCAATTAGAGTGTAACTTTATAAGTGTTGGCCAATTGTTCCTTACCCTAATTAATTTATTTGACCGATTGATAATATATTATTAATTTTTTATTAGGTATCAAGTAAATTGAATATATAAGATAGTTGGTTGGATCATTAGGAAATCATTATCATCATATTCAGTGTATTCCGTTTATAGAAAATTATGCTCGAGGTCTGGAGAGGGAAGAACGACGACAACTCATACCCATAAAGGAGAGTGCGATCAAAGAGTCTCCCAGCTCGAGTGATCATTAGAAAATATTTGGTAAAAATATATATAACCCAACTTGTATGAGACTAGATCTCACGGTTAAAAAAAGAAGCGGACACTTCCAGTATTCCGCACGAGGTAGGGTTCAGGTGGGGGCTTTTCTTTTTCCTGAAAGATGCGAACAACTCACACCCATTTCCCCAAGAAAAGAGTAAGGAGAGATGTCCAGTCAAGAAACCCTAACAGATAATAACAAGCTTGACCATTAGACTTTATTTTTAAACCAAGATTACTCTTAGGCAGGGCCATAATGAATTCTTTGAGGATTGTAGTACCATATTGAAAGTAGTCTAGTATAATGATGTTTATTTAAGGTCATAGAGAATTTTGGTTTGCACTGTCTATGTCATAATTCGAATTATTAATAATTATGTTATAATTCGAATTATTAATAATTATTGATATTATCGTGTATTATAATACATATGAAATAATGAATAGTATCTTAAATTTTTCCTTGTTCAATTTGGTAAATTTTTATTGAAATCCAATTTTTTCGGCTTATAAATCTTATCTCTACACATCATGTACTATGAGAGATGAATTAGGAAAAGAAATATGCGAATACTATTAGGATGGTTATATGGACTCTTATATGAAGAGACGTAATAAAGTTAAATTTCTTGATATTAAGAATAACCCAGTACATTAACTCAAAAAAAAAAAGATTCTAGCCAAAATGATATAATATATATACAACCTAAACAAGGAGTATATGAGTAAAAACGTGAAAGAATTAAAATATCACAAAATGTTAAGGATTAAATCCTAGTAATTTGGGAGCAATTTGGAGCAAAGGTTTTAACGTATCCCCAACAAATTTCCTAGCAAAAAGAGAACACATATATGTTACATCCCCATTATATGTACAATTTCTCGATCCAAATCTAATATTGTTAAGAAACTCCTCTGTTATATCACGATTAATAAATCGACCAGGGTGAGGTCCAGCATGCGACCAATCAACCCACGTAACGCTTCTATTTGCGATCAAATCAGGAAAAAGAATGTGTGCAAGAGTCGGGAAATAATGTTCGTCATTGTAACATGGCGGTTTACAATGTTCTTCAAATATCGAGTAATATTTATTGTCGGAGATCAGATGAATAGCTAGTCGGCGGTGAAATTCGAACCATTGGGAACCTTTTCTCCAATCTTGTAGGGTTACGTTAGGGTACATTTTGGGGTTGTAACGTCCACGACCGGGTTTTCTAGGGTCATCAAAGGAAGCAAGAAAACTAGTCTTAGAATGCATTAGGTAATTGTAAATTGTTGTGAAATTGAATAATGGAATGCATGATTCGGAAACAAGCACAAATCTTTCATTGCTAAAATCTAATAAGCCATTGGCTATTAGTCGTTTTTCGGCATCGATCATCGACATAGTTCCCCATTCGACTTCCTGAAATAAGAGGAAATATTTAAAAATTAATTTTTTTTGAAGAGAATCGAATTTTATCTCAATTGGAGCAATAAATTCTTCAATGAAATAGTTTTATAAAGAGACCGTTTTTATGGGCTGACCTACATTTATAGTTTTAATCTGGTCATTTATAACATTAATAAAGTGACCTATTAAATTTTTAGGTGATCACTTATAATTTTAAAGCGATAACTTTCTATAGTCTTAAAGTGATCACTTATAACCTTAAAGTGATTACAAATCACCTATAATTTCAAAGTAATTAATTGAAAAATGGGTTAATTATATGGGTCTGTTTTATGGCAAAGCGATCTCATTAAAGATTGGTTGTTCGCAAATTTTTGAATGAGATGATCTTGGACTGACCCATGTACTTGAAATTATTTTTTGTTAGCCGTTTGGATTTATTTATTTTTGTTAAATTGTTTTGGTGTCTTGGCCCATTTTATTACTTTTGGGCTTATAGTAAGTTTATCTAAAAAAGGCCCAATTAATACTATTGAGCGTCAAACAAATCGTTAGCCCAATGTAAAGGATGTGGCTAAGCGAACTCGGACTCAAACCAGAAAAATCTGTATTTCAGTTGTCCTGAGCAAAATATTATCAAAATTCAAACAGCAAGTCTTCTGAGAGACCGTATTTTTGATAGACGCTTCTCAGACCGAATTCATTGTAAAGGATGTCTGAAAAAAATTTTCAGCTGGTCTTGGACGAGACGACCTCATAACGAGACTATCAATTTGGGCCAGCACAATTCACGCATCCAACATCCAGGGCATTTTTTTTTTGCATTTTCTAGGCATTTTTCAATTTAGATCTTAAAAGGTATCAATTTTCAAAATTAACCCAAATTAATGGTCTCATAATAAAACCGTCTCGTCCTAGTTTTTGTAATATATTTTTGATGAAAATGTAATTAAAAAAACTTTAGCCCACAATAATAGAAGAGTACCTAGGAATTCGCCTCCCATAGATATGCATCAATCGTTAAAAAACATAAAAATCAATTACAATTAGTAAAATTCAGTTACAATCGTTAAAAATTAATTATAATTAGTCAATTAGTTTTAATTAGTAAAAATTGATAAAAATCAGTTGAATCAGTAAAAAGCAGGTGAATTAAACATAGTCTTATACTAAAATATTATATGAATAATTCAATAAAAAAAAAAAAAGTTGTGATAAATAATTGAAATGTAAATTACCTTACTAGGAATTCGCCGCCCATAGAAAACAGAATTTTGAGGCCAAGAATCATTATAAGAAGGATGAGTATGTACATATATAGAGTATAATCCTTCATGACCCTTAAAAAATAAATCCCATAATGGAGCTAAGGGCAATGACCCTTTTGTTAAGAACATAAAAGCCACTTTAGGAGTATAATCATAAGGGTACCCTTCCACTTGAGGGATCATTGAAGCTTTCCATATTAGCTCCTTGTCACTCATATTATGCATCAAACTACCACTTCCCAATGTCGGCATCGTCGGACGTAATGGCGGTGGCGGCGGTGGTGGCGGTGGCGGTGGTGGCGGCGAGGTTGTTGGTAAGGCCAAGTATGGGGAGGGGAAGGTGAGGGATGGTGACCAAGAAGTAAGGGGAAATGGTATGGCTAATAGATGAAAGAAGCCAATTGTTAGGCCAATTGATAAGCCTAAGGCAAAGAAGAGGAATTGGCCTAAATTAGCCATTTTAATTTGTTTTAAAATAATTATGAAAGTTAGTGCATTTTGACAAGTAGGAAAAAGTGTATGTTTAATTGCAATTTATATAACTAAAATGTTTTTGAATGGGTACAACGTAAGTTAGGGGAATTTGCATGTGTTTTTTGAATTTTAAGGTATTGACCTAACTTTTTTTTTTTAATTTTTAAAAGATTTTTTTTTGATACAAAACATTCACCGGAAAAACCAAATACATCAAGTCAAATGTAACTTGGAAAATTCTATTTGCATCAGTGTGGAACCGAGGCCCACACTCTATGAAGAGTTTCCTCGGCCCACTTTTCATGTGCATACAGGCAAAAACCGAGGCCAAAACTAGCCGACAAATATTAGTCAGCTAAAAATTATTATTATTATATTATTATTATTATTATTATTATTATTATTATTATTATATTATTATTATTATTATTATTATTATTATTATTATTATTATTATTATTATTATTATTATTATTATTATTATTATTATTATTATTATTATTATTATTATTATTATTATTACTACAAGATAGGCTAATGAAAAGGAGGGATAAATGAGAGTTAAACTCGGGATTTTAGTTGAAATTAAATTAAGATAAAATTTGGTTCACTTGTACACCTAATTAGTTATCTTTGAATAAGTGATAAATTTCAAAAAAAGGTGTATATATACATTGTAATGATATTGATAGGTGTATATCTCGACCATAATTATTTCTTTTTGATTAATAGATGAAGGGAAAGGGTTATTTTGAACAGTTAAGTAAAAACAAAAGAAAAAAAGTGAAAAGTTATCTGTTCTAGCCGATAACAATGGGCATGGGTATATTTTCAACAAATTATAAGGATAGTTGGGATTATTATAAAATAATTGATAGTTGAGATTATTTTTGGCCAACGGGTGATAGTTAAGATTATTTTGAACAAATTTTCCTAAAATCTACTCTTTCATACATTCTAGAATCCGTTTACAATGATGTATATTTAAAAAAAATACATTATAATATAAAAATTTTCTCCCTTGAATCAAGTTTATGTAATCCCAATAAACTTTCTCTAAGGTCAAGGCCAATTTATAGGTAGAAAAAACAAAGAACAAATTGAAATTAATAATTAACAACTATGTCTATTTCAAGTAGAGGGTTTAATAAATTTGTTCCATAGTCAACCTTTGGATGAATCATATATACATACATATTATAATCCAGGAAATTTTGTGCCATGTGTCATTTATATGTAATTTTTATTTTTTTTTTCATATCTTTTTTGCATTGAAACTCTCAAATATCAATTTAATTATATTGAAACTCTTTGTCTTCATCAATCTAATTCATCTTTTTTTTGTATCATATGCAATATAAAATAAAACTTTGTGTCTTCTAAATTAAATTAAAGAAGATGAAAAGACAAAATTTTAAGATTTTTTGGTAGTGACACATACATAGTTTGGCTTATTTATATGATTGAATTTCAAGGTGTTCATTTAGTGCATCAAACATACTTAAGAAAGAGTAGATAGTGTTTTTTTTGTTTTGAATTAAGTGTAGATAGTGTTTTAAGAGTTGAGTTTATTCATTATTCAATTAAAATGAAAATTGAGATAAAACTGGAGAAATATATATGGGTTTTTGTTTTGTTGCTATGTAAATATGCAATTTATCTCATAAATTTTATGGGTGTAGATATGGGATAAAATAAAGTTTATAAATTGAGATTAAATTTTAAAGAGTTGATTGGAGATGAAATGGAAGCAAAGAGAAGGAAGATATTGATGAAGATGATGTTTAATTTGTTTGTATAAAGTTTATAAATTGAGATTAAATTTTATGGGTGTAGTTATGAATGTCATAATAATCAAATATATGTTGTTATGATGAATATCATGTTTAGTAGCATATGAGTAGCTTTTGTTTTGAATATCACTTTTTTCAAGGGTTACTATATATTTTTGATTAAAAATACTAATCATATCATATACATATTATAATCCAGGAAAATTTATGCTACATGTCATTCATACAACATAATTTGTCTTCCTAATTAATACAATTTTCATTTTCCTATGTTTTTGTATTGAAACTCTTATATATCAATTAAATTTAATTATGTTGAAACTCTTAGTCTTCATCAATTTAATTCAACCTTCTTTGGTATAAATTTATATATCCTAAAAAATAAAACTCTTTGTCATTTAAATTTAATTATATTGAAGATGAAAAGACAAAATTTTAAGATTTTTTGTTAGTGCCACATACATACATTGCATTATTTATATGATAAGAATTTCAAAGTCTTTATTTAGTGCATCCCACATACTTAAGAAAGAGTATAGATAGTGTTTTAAGAGTTGAGTTTATTGATTATTTCAATTAATATATGAAATGGAGAAAGATTAGAGTTTCTGTTTCGTTGCTATATAAATATGCAATTTTATCTCGAAAATTTTATGGGTGTATATGTGAGATGAAATAAAGTTTATAAATTGAGATCAAATTTTGAAGAGTTGAGTGGAGATGAAATATGAAGATGATGTTTTATTAGTAAGCATGTGAGTAGCTTTTGTTTTGAATGTCACTTTTTCTCATGGGTTAATAAATGTTTTTGATTAAAAATATTAATATTAGATTTTTTTTTGCTTAATATAGTTTGAAGATATTTTGTATTATAATTAGTTGATGTTTTTTTGGTTATGTTAAAACTTTATAGATACAATTGATAACATTTATATTAATTTAACAACGTCTAGATTTATACTCACGTGCATAGCACGGGTAGATATCTAGTAAGCATAGTAATCATTATCATTGGCTCAATTATCAGTTACCGACTTACATGTTGATTTTTAGCTTTAGTTAGATTATTTATAAAACATTACATTTCCCTCAAATTAATTACTTATTTTCATCATTCAAATATATAATGCTTAAATTTTTCATTATATTTACATATAATTCATGTGGGGCTTATATTGAATTATCTATCTTGATCGAGTATGTAATTTTTTTATATAATTATAAAATGCCTTTTTTTACCTAAGTATTTAATAATATGCTGAGAATAAATTATCAAAATAATTAAATTACTATATATATGAAAATTAAAGAAATCTCGTGCATATTGCACGGGTATTATACTAGTAAATTGTTATTTAACAAGCAAATTGTTGTTAGTGCAAAAAAATTTAGGAGAAAATGTAAAGGTCAAGTCATTTAGTGGTAGAAGCATTTGATTGATAGCCTTTTTTGAATGAGGGGAACTAGCTAATAGCTAGCCATGTGTCCATTTAGAACTATTAATTAATACTTCCTCCGTTCTATTTTAGTTGCATTATTGGGTTTGAAACAATATTTAAGGGTTGTCAAATCTGTCTGGTAAAAGTAGGGATGATGTATGATTGATGGTAATAAGTGAGGTGAAAATAAAAAAAAATATTATAAGTAGATCAATAATTCCTAATCAATAAGCGTGATTTGTAAATCACCACAAAAAACAAAAATTATAATAATAAAATAAGCAAAATTAAAAAGGTAAATCATACCACATAAGAGTGATTTGTTAACTTCATAAATAACCGTTATTTACCAAGACTTCCTCATAAATAGATAGTGGTTGTGACTTGTGGGTATATTAAATAATTAATGGGATGATGTATGATTGATGATAATATGTGGTAGGAATAAAGTGAGGATAAAATATTTAGATTATTTTTGTCAAAAATAGTAATGTTGCAAGTAATTTGAAACTTTCAAAAATGGTAAGTGTTGCAAGTAAAATGGAACGGAAGAAGTAATTAATAATAACCAAGTGAACTTTTATTTTTAATAAAACCATTATTTGAGCATTGGGGTCGAAAGTACACAATCTTACTTTTAGGGTGGGGTATGGGTCGTGAGGGTTGAATTTATGCAATTTAACCTTATTAATTAATTAGCAAGTCTTGTATGAGATTGTCTCACTGTGAGACGAGTCCATACAAGTAGTTCATTAGGTAAAAAAACATAAAGTAAAACAATGGAATTTGAATTGTACAAAGCAGTAGCTTTTTTTAGTTTTAAGTTTGGGCTGACCCAATTGAGATCTCTCATAATGAAGCGGCCTTAATAAAGAACAGTAACTCTCATGGGAGACGGTCTATTCTATAGACGGAATCTATAAAGCCCAGCCCAAAATATAACATATTATATTTTGGGTTATAATAAATTATTTAGGGTTATAATAACTTATATTTGGGGTTATAGAATAATATATTCGAGGTTATAATACCTTACATTTAGGATTATAACATAATATAATTGATATTATAATAAAAAAAAAGCAATTAAGGAAAATGGGCTGGCCCAATTTTATGGTCTATCCTATAGACCGTCTCTTGTGAGATTTTGTGAATAAAGAATTAATGTTAATAATAATACCAATAACGAAAATGTTTTAATTTTTTTTTGAAAATGTTTTAATTAATCCTTCACAACAAATATTATATATACAATTTCACACGAATAAGAACTATTTTATAACTGATTGAACTCTCAAAAAGTAATGGCTTTAATCGCAAGTTAGTACATGACATGAACAAAATTAAAGCACCATTTCGAATCCCAAAAAATTAATTTTAAAAAAACTCAAAAGTCAATGTTAAATATCTTAAGAATTAAGAATACTTAATAAAATTCAATTAAATAAATCTCAAATTGTTTCTATCTAATTAACAAACACATAAAAAGAGAGGTCCCATAAAAATTTTAAGGTTTATAGATAAATATTCTGAGTTAATATTATAAATATTTGAGTCGAATTTAAATCGATTTATATCATATTTGATGTGTAGATGTTTTGCATTTATATTATATATTTTTAATTAATTGAAACTAAATTTGAGTCGCGATCAAGTCTGATAAATTTGAGTTTAAAAGTTTAGTCCAAAATCTATATTTGTGTTTATCAATTAGGTGCTCTCTTGAGAGATCGTCTTTTGTAAAGACGACTCTTAAAAGTCTAGTCCGAATCTATATTTAGAGCTTTAACAATTAGAATTGGGTGGAATTTTGAGAACCGTCCTTATAAAAGACGATTTCAAGTAAGAATTTGTGTTTATCATTTTATGGTAGTTTACAAAGAATTGTGATTAATTAGGATTTTTTGGACCAAACCCAAACAAAAGAGTTGATTAAGAGTTAAAACCCAATAATCCAGTACGTTTTCAATAGAAAAAATTGAGACGCAAAGGTAATCAACAATGGAGGAAGATGATAGAACACCCAACTTCAAATCTTCTGCAATTTCCCAAGCTCAACTCGCCAAATTTCGGGTATTTCTCTCAAACCCTTATTCCAATTTCTATTTTAATCATCCATCATCTATCTTTTCGCCTTAAAATTAAGAAATTAGGTCAATTATACTAGGATAACTAAAACCCAGTTTCTTTGGATTATTAACAGATAAGGTGTGTAAGTTTGCATTATTAACAAATCACGTTGTTTTTCTGTTGTAGTTAAGAGGGTTTAATTTGATTTCAATAATTCTGTAAATTGCTTCTAAGTTTCAACTTATTAATTTTTGATTTAGGGTTTCAATTTTTTTCGTGCCATTTATTTGGGCATTTACTGAATGTATTTTGATTTCCTTTTTTTATTGGGGAAATTGAAGTATTATGTATGTTCTTACTTGTATTGTGATTTGAATTACAAGTTATAAACCATTTCCTTGTACTGATTATCATATAATGGCAGAAATTTACCCTTTTTTTGTTGGAAAGTTGAAGCATTATGTATGTTCTTACATGAATTGTGATTTGAATAACAAGTTATAAATTATTTCCTTGTATTGAATATCAAAACTGGTAGAAATTTACTTTTTCTAAACATCATCTTCATACCACATATATCCCCATGTAGAAGCTATGATCAGAATCCGAGGAGGGTTGAAAGACACCAGATCATACTTTAGGAGCAAAAACTTGTAATAAATTGTTTGTTTTTTGTTCTAATCATCATCCATCATACCATATATCTCGAATAGAAGCTATGATGAGGATTCGGAGAATGTTGAAAGACGCCAGACCATACTTTAGAAGCCAAAACTTGTAATGGTTCCTTTGTAACTTGTAATATAATTGTTTGTTTTTTAAAATCATTGTCGTCATACCACGTATACCCCGTATAGAAGCTATGTTCAGGACTCGGGGAGGGTTGAAAGACGTCCGACATACTTTAGGAGCAAACACTTAAAATGCTTCTGTTGTAATAATATGTTTGTTTGTTTCTTTCTTTTCACTTGTTTCAAGTTTTTTATATGTTGAGGAACTCACTGATATTCTCAGGCCATTTAATGTTATATTATGCATTTAGTACCATTGTGGTTATTGCTCGAACATGCAATGTGTGTAATCGGATTTTCATTCGTAGGAATTGCATAAGAGGCGTTTGCAAATGAAAACGAAGATAAAGAGCAAACGGAAGCCCAAAGGTTCATCTACTTTCTATTATTAGAATCATCAATTACATGACTACTATGATTTGAGCTGAGAGTATTACTTTTTCTTACACAAATTGGATGTTAAATGGATTTTTGCAATATGATTGACAATTTTCAGATAAAAAAGAAAAAGTAAGTGAAGAAGTTGATAAACAAGGATGTGTGAATGACCTTATTGATAAAGAGTTTAAAGATTCAACTGCTAGAAGCAGCTCAAAAGACGAGGATTCTAATGAAGGATCATCGTCAACTTCCCATGTCGATCTACATCCCGTATTGAAAAAGAAAAAGTTGCATTGGGGGTAAGTTTCTTTAAGCTGCCATAACTTTCTTTCCTGTTTATTGAATATGTGTATGTATTGTGATTATATTACAGTAATCTTGCTTGAGCCGAGGGTCACATGAACCGCAACCTCCTTATCTCCTGTGATAAGGGTATGGTCTACCATCATCCAACCCTCCCAAACTTTGATCATCGCGTTTTTGAGTGGGATATATACCGGGTATGATAGATGATGATTGTACGACAATGATTTGTGTATTGTGTAGTGTGTTATCTTATACGGGTATTCGTGTTCATTGCATCAAATGACAGGCTAGACACGAAAGAACGATGGGAAAGAAAGGCCAATATGTAATACTTGCGGAATACTTGAATGCAAAACAAACATACCCATCATTCAACATGGTAATTTCTCTGGATTTGACTTTGTATATGCTGTAGCATTCTGATTAGTGCTTAGCACAGTCCTATTTCATGAGCCATTGAATTACCAGTAGTCTTCGTCCGAGGATCAATTATAACTAGGGGTGTTCAATTGTCGGGTCGGGCTTAAGTAAATGTGGGCCGGGTTGGTTCAGGGCCCTTTGAACATAATATGGGCTTTAAATGGGCCGGATTTTAAAAGCCTGACCTGGCCCAACCCAACACAGCCCATTTTAAGTTACTATAACCTATTTTAATCCCCATACATTAATTTATACAATTAAAGTATGATCTATAATAGTTAAATTGAAAAAATATTAATAATCTCCAATTGACATTGACATTTTTAATGTATTAATTATACATTAATAATGAAAGGCCCATTTTCGAGCCTTATTAAGCCCATTAATAGCTGCTTCATTTTAATTATAGTAGAGCCCGTTCTGGGTTGGCCCATTTTCTGCCCGGCCCTTACACGTCCTTCTAAAATCGGGCCGAACATTGACTCAAAATGGAGGCCCGGCCCATTGAACACCCCTAATTAGAACCTATGCAGGCAAGTATATATGCTAAAATTCTGTATTTCTGTTGTGCAGTTGTAATGCTTGAACGTCG
The DNA here is from genome assembly GCA_019776075.1 of Amaranthus palmeri. NCBI lineage: Eukaryota > Viridiplantae > Streptophyta > Magnoliopsida > Caryophyllales > Amaranthaceae > Amaranthus > Amaranthus palmeri. Next base: position 776,704 of record JAAKBH010000309.1, read on the forward strand.
AACAATCATTGTCGATCGCTGAAGTGATGAAGCTCCGATTATGTTAAGCTGTAGTATGGTGCACGTTTTCGTCTGTGAAAAGCTCTGTTTTTGGATAGTTCGCAGTAAGTCTAGTTCTGTTCAGTTCAGTACTTGTCAAAACCTATTTCAAAACATAAAATTATAACTATTTGAAATTTCATTCAGAATATTCTTTAAAAATTTACATATATCTATTTTATAAGATGTTTTCTATTTAATTAAAAATAATTACCAAATTTGTTGTTAACGGCTAAAAAAAATAAGATAGAATTTTAAAAGAAAAAGTCTAAAAAATTATTTAGAAAATTTATACTGTATCAAATTAAATTTTGAAATAAGTTAACCTATTATTCAAATATATTATCCGTTATTTCATTTCAAAAAAAATATATTATCCGTTATTTATCACTTACTTGAAAAGTGGAATATTTCTTGTTTTAGAAATGAGATACAAAGAAAAAATCTAAAATAATTCTCAATTATTTTAAAAAAATTATACTATATTAAATTAACTCTAAAAATTAATTATTTTATCAAAAATTATACTATTTTTAGAATTATTTTTCCTATTGCTATTAATTATTTAAAAAATACGGTTAACTTATTTCCTAATTTTTTTCATCTCAAAAAAAATTCCTAATTTCTCTCCTATATTTTAGGGGTACTGTTATTCAAATAGGTTATAACTTTAGGGCTAAATAGTTTATAAATAGCCCCTCCTTCCCCCCCTAACTTTATACTCTTCATATTCTCTCATCAACAATTCTCACTCACGTCGTTATGGCTCTTTTCTTAATTCTCCTGTTTTTGATCCTTTCTTCTCAATCAATCCTCTCTTCCACGGCCACTTTTCACAATATTCATCATCCTCATCCCGTACTTATACCGCCTAAACACAACCACCCTTACAAAATTTCAATGTTCGATTCTATTTACCAATTCGGTGACTCGATTAGCGACACCGGAAATCTTGTGATCGAAAACCCAATTGGTGCTAATAATTTTGCAAACTACCCGTATGGACAGACCATCCATCATCCTACCGGCAGATGTTCCGATGGTCTTCTTATGATCGATTTCTTCGCTCAATACTTTGATGTCCCTTTACTTATGCCCTACCTTGACAAACAAGCCGACTTTCATCAAGGAATTAACTTCGCAGTCGCTGGATCCACCGCCTTAGACAGTGCTTCTTTGCTTTCCAAGGGGGTTTTTTCACCGGTCACAAACAGTTCTCTGTCTGTTCAGTTAAACTGGTTCCACTCTCATCTCGATTCCGTCTGTTCCAATACCGCATCCGAATGCGAGAAAAAGATGAAGAGATCTCTGTTTGTGATCGAAACAGGGGGTAATGATTATAACTACGCTCTCTTACAGAACAAAACAATAGAAGAAATAGAGATGAATATGGTTCCACAAGTAGTGGGTGCAATCAAAAAGGCTGTAATTCAAATAATCAATTAAACCCACGCCGATCACATAATAGTCCCTGGAAACTTCCCAATCGGGTGTTTACCGATCGATCTTTCATCATTCCAATCAAAGGATCAAACACAATACGATGATTTAGGATGCTTAAAGGGTTTAAATGGTTTCGCAAAGGTTCATAATAAAGCACTACAAGAAGCAATCAAAGAGATAAAAGAGCAGTATCCCACGAGTAATGTGGTCTATGGAGATTACTACAATGCATTGTCTTCGATTATAAGGGATGCTGTTGCACTGGGTTTTGATAGACAAAATGTGCACAATGCATGTTGTGGTGTGACTGATAATGCAAATAATTTCAATTTGTTCAAAATGTGCGGAACCAAAGATGCATCAGTTTGTTCGGATCCTGCTCGATATATTAGTTGGGATGGGATTCATTTGACGCAACAAGCGTATTCTCGGATGTCAGATTATTTGCTGCATCAAATTCTTCCGTACTTCCATATTTAGATTTCTATGATCAGTTATTCTTTGTTAGCTTAGGATCATAGAAGAAGTTTTATCAAATTTTTTTAGTCTTAAGATTTTAGTTCAAAGATTTTTTTTATTTGTTTTAGTCGTAAGATTTTAGTTTTAAGATTTTATTAATTCTTTTTAGTTTTAAGATTTTATTAATTCTTTTTAGTTTTAAGATTTTAGTTTTTAGTTGGGACGGAGTATTATTGGTTTTTGACTTGGTATTTTATCTTAAGTTTAGTTGTTATGAATCCTTCCAATTTAATCATATGTATGCAAGTTATTTTCAAGTTATTTTCAGTTATTCATATGTTTTCAATCCACCATTTACAATGGAGCTCAAAAATCTGCCTAACATTCTAAATTATTGGGTTTTTAAGTTTTCGTATATTGTTTTTAAGTTTTTAGTTTAAGGTGTGCTTTTATTATCTTTACTATATTTGACTTTTTATCCAATTAATACATTATCTTTGTTATATTTGATTTTTCATGTGATTCAATATTGTTCGAACTAATTATTTTTAACTAAAAGTTATAAAAAAATTTTAATATTACAAAAATATGTGATTATACAGTTTAAACAAGGTCCTATATAACTGAATTTTTTCATACACATCCGTCGCAATATAATAATCTCGAACAATAAATAATGTCAATTACCGCAATATAGCAATTATTTCATAATGAAAAAGTATGGTTAAACTTCCTTCTATGTTTTTATTTATTTGTATTTTTAAATATAAAAATTTTCTTTTTTTAAACTTTATAAAAATATTATCAAAGCTTTAATTTTTTATGCTTTTAATACTTTAATCGAGTCTTTAAACGATAAGATAAGCAATTAGGGGGTGTTGCTATATTTACTCATTTCATAAAATTTATTTTGGTACAAAATATATTCATTATTTTATGCTTTCTAGTATTTTTGGGGAGTATTGCCAGATTATTCATTTTAAACAATAATCTCGAGTATTACCATATATATGCATTGTCTATTTTTAGGGAGTATTGTCATATTTAACACAATTATTTTTAAAAAAAAAAATTAAAATTCAGTTATAACGGGTATTAGAAATTGTGTTCCTTACTATCCGCATTTTAATTAATTTTAGTTGTATAATTAGATTAAACATCCACTTTCGTAAAGCTCTAACAAACCCATTAATTCCATAAATTGATATCATTATCATATATAAATAGGCGCTAATACATCCCATATTCTCATATTTTTATCACCATTCTAAAAAATATTCAAAAAAAAAAAATCACCATTCTAAAAAAATTCTTGTCTCATTCTTAAATTTCTCACATTAATCGTAATATCATTATGGCTTCAACTCTCCCAATGTTTCTGTTTTTTATCCTTTACAATCAATCTTCTTATCCATGGCTTGTTTTCACAATCTAGAGCATCCCCATTATCCTTTCATCATACACCCTAAAAAGTTCTCAATCTTCGATTCCATATACCAATTTGGCGACTCCATTAACGACACGGGCGTTGTTAACTCTACAAACTACCCGTATGGACAGACTATTCATCATTCTACCGGAAGATGTTCTGACGGTCATTTGATGATCAATTTAATTATTTTAAAAAAATTATACAATAAAATATGTTATATTATTTTCTTTGCTCCACCTTACGCGTTTATAGATAGGCCCTCCTTTCTCCTCCTGTCTGCTCTACACTCAAGTTTTAATATTCTCTCATCACAAAATTCTCACCCTATTATGGGAAAATATAGCTATTAACCATTTTTATAATAAGTACATTTCTATAAACAAATCTTTTTCGCAAACTTTTTTGAGAGACGGCTCGTTTGAAATACCATTTTTAATTTGAGCCCGCACACTATATATGTTGTTAAGATATTATAAGTAGGTATTAAGAATGATTTAAATAGACCATATTGAAAGTATGCATTAAGGATATGACAAATAAGCATTAAAAATAATGTAAGTAGGCATTGAGAATACGATAAGTAGGCATTAATCTTAGATGGGGTGGGCTTGAGATACGTCTCTCAGAGAGACAATCTCTGAAAGAGATGGTCTCTTGATCTCTGAATGAGACGGTCTCTCAAGAGACTAGCTCAATCTTTTTGGTTAATTTTATGATATTTGGTTAAATAAATATAACAATTAGACAATTTGATAATTCCATGTGGCATCTGTAAGTATGTCAAATGGAAATTTTCAATGATTTTAGAATGTATGATATGATATTTAATCCAACAATTTGATTATTCCATGTGGCAAATCTTTGTAAGGATGCCACATGGAATTTTTCATTCTTTCTAGTTAATTGTGTGATATAATGTTTTGTAAATCTGAAAAATATTGATTCGACCCGAAAATTGATCTGAAACCCGACCAAAAGATTGGGTTGAAACCCAGAAATCTGGAACCGAACCTGAAAAATGATAGAATCCGAGAAACCTGTTTAAAAAAAAGTCCAACAAGTTAGGGTCAGAGTTGACCCGTTGGGTTGTACGTTTCTTAAGAAAAGGGTAAAACTTCTCCATTCACTTTATGTTGAATTATTTTAAAAACTGTGTTGCTAATTTATTGTGATTTGCTAGGCGCTAATATAGTAAATATATTCCTTTCAAAAAAAATATAGTAAATATATTATTTTTTGGAAAAAGAATATTATTTTTAATTTTCAAATTTGTTGATCGATCAAATAAGAAATAGCTTGTCATGGATAAGACGAACTCAATATGAGACGGATAGTCCACTTAGTCCAATTATAATTATTTTTAGGAAAATTTACCAAGAATAATCCCAATTATCATCCGTTGGCCAGAAATAATCCCAACTATTGATTAATTATTAATAATTCTAACCATTGATTATTTTTTAATAATCCTAACTATTGATGAAGTTTGCTGAAAACAGTCCCACTCTATTCTTAACCGGGTGTAGTACGTTTTTGTGATTAATTTTTTTTATCTTTTTGGTCATCAAATTCAACCCTTGCTACTAGCAAATGGTACGGCACATCACCCTAATTTAACAATCAAGTTTTCAATCCACCATTTACAATGGAGCTCAAAAATCGGCCAACGATCCTAAATTATTGGGTTTTGAATTTTCCATATATTGTAAATTGGGTAGAAATATTATTATAAGAAATTTAGGTTTAAATCATGCTTTTATTATTTTTTGTTATATTTGACTTTTTATTCTAATTAATATATTATCTTTGTAATATTTTACCTTTAACGCACCAATTTAATACATTATATTTGTTATATTTGACTTTTTACTCAATATTCTAAAATAGATTAATTTCTGTATTAAATTTGTTTACTAAAAATGAGTTAATTCCTAAAAAAACTGCTATTATTAAAAAATATATGCCTATTTTTAGGCGTAGAATTAGGACCTTATAACTAACTAAGCCCAAGCCCAAATCCATTCCGTAAATTATAAATAGAGCATCCTTTCATTCAATCTTTACTTACATTCCGATTCTACAACTCTTATCATTCCTCTTCACTAAACTCTCTCAATCTTTCATTAATTCAATCTTATTATTGCTCATCAATCTTCATGGCTTCTTCTTCTTTGTTAACGTTCCTCTTTCTCATCCTTTCATTCCTATCAATTCTCTCATCCATGGCTACCTTGCACGATCTTCATCATCATCATCCCCATCCAATAATTATACCCTCTATCCCTAAACACAACCGCCCTAACACAATTTCAATCTTCGATTCCATTTACCAATTCGGCGACTCCATCAGCGACACCGGAAATCTTGTGATCGAAAACCCAACTGGCGCAATTAACTTCGCAAACTACCCATACGGACAGACCATCCATCAACCCACCGGAAGATGTTCTGATGGTCTTCTAATGATCGATTTCTTCGCTCAGTACTTTAATGTTCCTCTACTCATGCCCTACCTTGACAAACAATCCGAGTTTCATCAAGGGGTTAACTTCGCAGTCGCTGGATCCACCGCCTTAGACAGTGCTTCTTTGCTTTCCAAGGGGGTTTTTTCACCGGTCACAAACAGTTCTCTGTCTGTTCAGTTAAACTGGTTCCAATCTCATCTGGATTCCGTCTGTTCCAATACCAAATCCGAATGCGAGAAAAAGATGAAGAGATCTCTGTTTGTGATCGAAACAGGGGGTAACGACTATAACTACGCTCTCTTACAAAACAAAACAATAGAAGAAGTAGAGATGAAAATGGTTCCAGAAGTAGTGGGTGCTATCAAAAAGGCTGTAATTCAAATAATCAATCAAACCCACGCCGATCATATAATTGTCCCCGGAAATTTCCCAATCGGGTGTTTACCGATTTATCTGTCATCATTCCAATCAAAGGATCAAACACAATACGATGATCTAGGATGCTTAAAGGGTCTAAACGGATTCGCAAAGGTTCATAATAAAGCACTACAAGAAGCGATAAAAGAGATAAAAGAGGAGTATCCAAGAAGTAATGTTGTGTATGGAGATTATTACAATGCATTGTCTTCGATTATAAGGGATGCCGTTGCGCTCGGTTTTGATGGACAAAATGTGCATAATGCATGTTGTGGTGCGACCGATCATGTTAATAATTTTGATTTGATGAGAATGTGCGGAAGCAAAGATGCATCAGTTTGTTCGGATCCTGCTCGATATATTAGTTGGGATGGGATTCATTTGACGCAACAAGCGTATTCTCGGATGTCAGATTATTTACTGCATCAGATTCTTCCGTCCTTCCATAAATAGATTTCTTTGTTAGTTATTCGTTATTAGATTAGGATTATAGAAGAATTTTTATTAATTTTTTTAGTTTAAAAATTTTATTATTTTTTTAGTCGTAAGATTTTAGTTTTAAGATTTTATTAATTTTTTTTAGTCTTAAGATTTTATTAATTTTTTTTACTCTTAAGATTTTATTAACTTTTTTTAGTCTTCAGATTTTAGTTTTAAGATTTTATTAATTCTTTTTGGTTTTAAGATTTTAGTTATTAGTTGGGAACAGAGTACTGTTATTGGTTTTCGACTTGGTATTTTATTTTAAGTTTAGTTATTATGAATCCTTTCAATTTATTCATATGTATGCAAGTTATTTTCAATTTTTTTTTTGACTATTTTATTTGTTTCTTTTACCCTCATAATTAAATTTGTATTTACAAAACTTCATATTATAAAGTAAAATTGGCTGTTCTCCAAAAAAAAGGTAAAATTGGTTTCAAGCATACGAATTAATACTCCATATTTCATTTCCAAAAAAATACTCCGTATTTGATCAAATATCCCATTTATATTTCAGTATATATATTATAACTAATCACGCTTAAATTGTATTTTATTTTCAATCTATTGTATGAAAATAGTAAATTGATATTTTATTAGATTCATCTCAATGTAATTTTTTATTAATATCAAATTTTTATAATCATTAACCATATTCAATTCAAGATATTTAGGGTTAAAAATTTGAAATAGTAATACAAAATTAGAGGAAATATTTAATAAAATGGAGTAGTATATTTTGGTGCAATTAGCCTTGCAAAGTGGAGATCGATTTAACATTTTTGTATGATATAATAATATTCAGTTTTACATGTAATTTGTATGATATAATAATATCACTTTGATAGATTAGGCAAAAATAGGTTGATTTTAACAAATATAATTTAAGTTCAACAAAAATAAATAAAAAAAAGCTAAAGAAAATCACCCCTAAAATTAGCAAATAGAAAATTACCTCTATTGTTTTAATAACATTATTATTGGTTTGTTTTTATGAAAAATTACCGTGAATAATACAAACTTTCATTGATTTTCCTACAATAATACAAACTTTCGATTAACCCTGAATAATACCAACTTTAATGTGGATTTCCCTCTAGCATTCTTAACCTATTGATAACCTGCAATTGTTTTTGTTTTTGCGATTTTTTTTAAAAAATAGGGCTTTATTATATCAAAAGATTCAAAATTTTCCACTTCAAGAAAAATAAAGACAAAATGTATTGTAACATTATAATACTAAAAATATAAAAAAGGTTTACAAACAAATCACTTCAAAAGTATTGCAAGAAACCGAAACTGAATAGAACCATTTAATATTTGAGGGTCTTTTATTTTGAGGGGCCCTAGGCGGTCTGCTACCTCGGATGCCCAAAGAAACGCCCATGATATCAAGGACCGAAAAGCTTATCAATTTCTCCAAACATTTCTCTTCTAAAAGTATTAACAAAATGTAGATACAATATTGTTTTCCTGAGTCAGTACTCAGAAATCAATCTAAAAATGTAACAATGGGTTCAATCTGTCTAAATTTACAAGCCATTCTTTGTATGAAAATATGTAGCATGAATCATTGTAAAAGAATGAAGGAATTTCGATCATCGGTGACACCAGCAATTTCGATACTCGTATGAAACACTCCAAATCCTGCACGAACACGAGCATTGTCGTTACTGCCAATACTACCATTTTATGTTTACGAGTACATTCAAGGAAAGGGCTCGAAAACTTACAGTTATAGGTCATGACAGAATGACAAGGCCTAAATACATCGCGGCACAGAGGAATATGAAGGATATTACTCCCCTGCACGAAGATTTTAGTGTCAAAACTCGAGGATATACAAGAAGAGTAGATTGTATGTACGAATACGATTGTTTTTCTTGTTTCGGGAACTTACCAAATGAATCCCCAAGCAACACCGTTGCAAGGGCAAGGGCAAACCTCGGCAAATTTCTCAGCATCGCTTGAGTGAACTCTTCGGGATATTAGATCATCGTAGATATCTGTAGTATATAACATGAAAGTTAGATTTAAATGTCTTGATTCTTGAACATATATTGAAAGAGAAGGGTGGTCTAACTGTACCGTAAACTGAGAACAAACTGTTCATAACACCTGCAAAACGAAACATACTAATAAGGGCCGTTGTAAAAGCTCTCTAAGTGGACGACTGATGGAAACATCTAGATTTACATATTGAGATGATAGAAAATCGGAATGAATAGAGAAGAAGAATCTATCTGGACGACTATTATGTTGGTTCATGTAGCAGACCCCAATCTTTTGGGATTAAGGCTCAGGCATTGTTGTTGTGTAAAAACTCTCTTAGTCAATCAACAACAACATTTCATTATCCCGATGCCATTAACTGGCTTCCACCTAAGCGGGATTTGGGGGTTGATATCAAATGTACGTAAGATGACCCTTGTTAGTGATAACAAAAAGGTTGTTTTCAATTGAAAAGCTCTCAAAGAAATTCTATCAAATGGAAACGAAAGCCAAACAACATATTTTCATACTGAAAAAGAAAGATGGGATGATGAAGACATACCAATAAAAAGGATGACGTATTTAAGGATATGTATTTCGGTTTTCTCTTGCAAGATCCAAATTACAGCAAGAAAAACGATAAATCCTGTATTGTCATCAGCGAATCTCATGCAAGTTAGTATGATTAATAATCAGTTAAAGGGGAGGCTAAAGAAATGAACTTACCTATACACAGTCCTCGAAGTGTCCACTGTTTGTTATCAAGAAAATCTTAGAATGTCAGTCGACAGTCGTTAGGGGAAATAATAGGCAAAGAAGATGAAAATCGAAAGTAAATGCATATTTCGTCGTTACATTTTGGGCTATGAATAGCACGACAAGCAGAGCTACTCCAAGACAACCAGCAGCAATTCTCGCTGTCATAAGATTTGTGGAGGCAAGTACCAAAGCCATTCCCCAGAATGAAGAGCCCAGATCTGCGTGTGCAAAAAGCAAATAAGATTATGAACAAGTCGAAAAGCAGAATGAAGAATGTGTCGTATGGAACAAGGTGAAAATAAGGGTTCAAAGGAATTACATCCAGCAGGTAAAATTAGCCAATATGCACCACCTCGTGTTTGTGTCATACCTCCCTCGTTTGCATGAACCTGAATTCCTTCTACCTAAATACGAGCATACAACAAGTATACATCATCATTAGCCACCACATCGTGATCGATATATTTCTCTTGCATTTACTTTTTCCGGTTAACAGAGTATTAATGGGAATATGAGGAGTTAATTAGAATCAAATTTTTAACAAACGTCGCTTAAAACTTCGAGTTTCAATAAGAATATTCTTTCCTGTGTTGGAAATGAGAGCTAAAAGCTACTCGCTCAGTCCCTTGCTGTTTCCCGTACTTTCTTCAAATAGATATCCAAAATTGTTTTCCAAATTCCTCTTTTGGGTAAATAGGCACCCTTATTAACCCCAATACCATATGTACACAAACCTTCACTAAACTTTTCTCTGCCACCATTTAAGCCTCGCTATCAAACTCAAATGATGCCAACTATCGCAAGTTACGTCCTACTCATTTATACCTCGATTTTGAATCAAATCCTAAAGTGAAGATAGGAACAAAAAGGGAATACCGAATACTCGAGTATCAAGCACAAAGATGTGATTGATACTTATTTGAACCTTGATCATACAGATGATTGACGAACTTAAAGCTTCACTTCCCTCCCAAGTACCCTTATGCAAACGAACCCTTTTATCGACAGCTACAGGATAACTGTTGGATTGGCTTGTTCAGATTCTAGAGTTCGGAAATGTCTTTTACTTGATATATAGAGCAAGAGAGATATAGTTAATTATCAAAATTCACCTCCCTCCCGAGTATCCTTATGCAACAAATACATTCCATACAAGGAAGGATGAAATTTATGAGGCACAGGGTGTCGTATTTTATATATGCTACTCGCATTAAATTAAAGTACCTATGTTTTATAACAAACTTAAAATGAAGTTCGCATAAGATCTTACCGAACCACATGTAAGTAAACATGCTATAGCATGACTGACTTCATGAAGAAAGACGGTAATGAGCTTGAAAGGTGTCAACAAAAATGTCCGCCATAACTGTCAATCAAAAGTGAAACTTTGTCACTCAAAGAGAACAAGTATAAATAGCATTCCAACCAAGAACACAATACCATTCAAGCAATTGTATGTTAAAACAAACCTTTACAGAAGATGCTAGTTCAACACTTCACATAAAGATACCATATTTACAACAAATGACATAAAACGAAAATGCCCTAATGACCCGAATTACAAACTTAGTATCAAATCATGCCCGTGTTTTAAGTTTTGTGCTTCGTATTCTTGTATCGGTACAATTTTGCTTCACCCGAATTCCAATTGTACATTTTGGCATCACTATTAGGCATTAGCTACTTTATAAAGTTCATTAAGGCATTGGATGCAACAAGAAAATCAAGAAAAACCCTAATGCAGGGCACCTCATTTAAATGCTTAAAAGGTGCACAACAAGAAAATTAAGAAAAACCCTAAAGCAAGGCAGCAATGTTAAAATTAAAATGCTTAGGAAAACACTATTTTATGAAAAAAAATCTCAGTAAAACTGACACTATAAATCACAACATGAAATCCCATACTTATAACTCATACCATTCAACAATTAGCATGCTAAATATGCTATCATACTACTTTGTTTTATGATTTCGGGAGAATCTCTACAAGCAAGAAAAGAGGAAATTAATACTTTTTAGGCGGTGAAAATCGAACCCCTATCACAAAAGCGATATTCCTCAAGCAACACACTAACCCATAATTCTCCATTAAACTACCAATTTGTTAATGTGATAGCAATTGGATCTTTACTACTATATTGGGTGTTTTCAATCTCAAAGTACAGTTTTTCACAACTTGAAAAGTATTGTAAATCCAAAATACACCTATTCAATTCCATAATACCCCTAAAAACCAATTTTAAAGTTCCTAAATGATCCAAATACCTAAGATCTTACCTTCACTATCTGAATCTTAAACTCCAGAGTAATTAAAAAGTTGAAATTTAGCAAACTTAATATCATGGTAACCAATAATGCAGAAAAAAAAAAAAAAAAAGAACCCAACTTTTATATCAAACACTACATTATTGCTGAAACCCATCATTCAAAATTTCACAAAAACCACATAAATTGATATAAATAAATCAATAAAAAATCCCCTTTTTTGATTGATTGATAAAAATAGCAATAATGAATGAAAAGAAGAAAAAAAAGAAGAAAAGTACCGCAAGAATAACAAGAGTGAAGATGCCAATGGTGATAAGAAAAGCTTTTTGATCATGATTACAGCACCCTTTGAGCTCCCAATTTGGATTCATATCAAAAAAGTTCAGATTTTTAGCAAGAAATAAAATAAAGTTTCAAACTTTGAACTTTCTTTCTTGCTGAAAATGCTAATTTCTTTTCTTTTACTCTCTGTTTGGTGGGAAATTGGAAGGAAAAGATGAAAACCCAGATAGCCAATTATGTTTTAGTATTCAAAGATTTTTTATTCAGAATTGTTTTTGAAGAATTGATAGAAACAAACAATGACAGTGGTTGAAATAAAGGATTTTGCAGTTTAAAATTTATATATTTAGTATATTTTTTAATTGGTTTTGTCTGTCATGGAGTAACTACCTAAAACCCAATTTGACTAATTGTGATTTGTGATTTGGGAAAGACGCGTTCGTTGCCAAATTTTAAGGAAGGTAAGGCTAACCTAGTTTTATTTGAATTTGAACTTTGTAGTTAACCAGGTATTCTCTTGAGAGACCGATTAGAATTGAACTGGGCTTTTGAGAGTCGTCTTTACAATAGGCGGTCTCAAGTAAGAATTTGTGTTAATAATTACTCTTTCCGTCTTCCGTCTTATTTGATTTGCAGTAATTTTCATTTTGGTCTATTCTATCTAATTTAAATCATTTCTATTTTTGGGTGATTGTCCACCACTTCTTTTAATCTCATTTTTGCATTTTAATTCTGTTTTAATTTTATCCACACAACTCATGCTCTCTTCATTTGTTACTACATTCTTAAAAACTATCTTCCTTCTCTTTGACGCAAATCAAAGAGGACAGAGGGAGTAGAAAGCACCAAACTTATTTATGGAAATATTTTTTCAGAAATATATTCCTGTCAAGTGCCGTTCCTAATAATGTTCGGGCCCTAGGCAGAAAATAGAAAAATGACCCTTATATAGTTAAAGTTTCAGTTCGTTTTTTTAATGTAGTTTGATGATCATGCGCTTAATTAAGAAACTCAATATTGTAAATTCAATCCACGTTAGTAGCTATTTATGCAAATATAATTTTTAATAATAAGGATTAACTCAATTTGAGCCCCTTAATGAGCTGGGCCCTAGGCGATTGCACCTCGAAACTACCCTCAGGAACGACCCTAGTGTCAATAATTTGTTTAAAATTGTCGATAATAAACCAACACAAATTATTGTGAGAAACAGTCTCTCCAAGAAATGCATTAGATATATGGGCTAAATGGCTCAATTAATACAATATAAAGAGGATATATAAATGTGGGCTTCTTGTTTTAAGGTCGTCTCTTTGAGATACAGTTTCGCACAAGTGTAGCTAATAAACCAATATTTGCTTGATTCGCTGAAAATAGATTTACTGAATGTTTATTTTTAAATAAACCTACCAATGAGGTATATTTGCTAAAACTAAACTCACCTACCATTTATAACATCTTTAAGGCTTCTTTCAAGTTAAGTAATTTGAAATAAATAAACAATAGTTGAGTTTATTTTCAGCAATTATAATGATAGGTGAGTTTATTCAAAAATAAACAATAATTATATTTATTTCAGCGGATCAAACAAAGCTTGGTTTATCTTTAACAATTTTTCCTAAAATCTTTATACCGAGGTTTTTCTAATATATGTGATAAGAATTAAATTTATCAGACGTCTCCAAAGAGACACAAGAATTAAATTTATGTTACAAAAGGATGTAGAGAAATTCTTTTACTAACCTCAACACATGATTCTCTTGGAGTCTTATAATGATGTTTTGATTTTAGATTTTTTTATTAATAATTATACATCATCATCATCGTATCCAGTGTATCCCGCTCATAGATAAACTATAATCAGGACCTGAATAGAGTAAACAACAACTTATATCCATATAAAAGAGTACGGTTAGAGAGTGGCCTGATTATTAACAATGATACAAGGAAATTAATACTTACAAATTATGCTACAAGAAAAAACGAATAAATGATCTTTTTGGTACCTTTTGAGATAGTACCTTTAAGACAATTGTAGCCTCAAGCCTGTAGTCCTCTCAATATCACCTATTATTGGGCTATTTATTATTGCCAGAATAAACACGGGCTGAATGCTTGGCCCATTTAATATTGCAAATTTGCAATGATATGAATTAATATTTTTTTTTTTGAATAATGATATGAATTATAATGTGAGTTGGTCTCATTGTGAGGTGATCTCATATGAGATAATGATGTTAGAGGTGTTTTTGGATCGATTTCAAATCAAGTATTTGGGTCGGTTTTAAAATCGAATCTTGTGTTCACGTTGATTTTTATATAATTTTAGTTTTATTTTGAAGTCGGGCCAATTCAAGCTCAATTATAATGTAGGATAAGTATGTACTTGTCGGGTTTATTTTGAGCACCTCAACATTGATTATGAAATGATACAACACATATGAGATGTCAACCGAAACTAAAATTAGTTTTATATTATTCTCTAGCACCCAAAAAAGTTCAAATTATGGATTTAGCAATTAAAAAGTAATATGACACATATTTAATATGTAAAGATAAGTGTTCAGCCCAGCTTATACTAATATTTCGGACTAATAAACACTTTTTGGCCGAGCATATCAACTTTGAGATATGTGGTTGTTTTGAAATTCTCGAGATCATGGGCCAATAAAGTGGGCCACATGCCCACATTGATCTAGAGATGAAATCCATTATCAAATTGGGGCCCACCTCATGAGGCATGTTTGGGGAAAACCGGAAGTAACAATCAAGATAATGAAGTTTTTTTTTTGAAGAATCAAAATAATAAAGTTAAGTAGGAGCAAGTGATAAAGTATATTATCAAAATATGAACCTTCTTTCTTGCTTTTTTCTGCAACATTTGCTGGATTTATTCTTTTTATTCTATCTCAATTTATAAATTTTAACACTTTATTCTACTCAATTTGCTATTTTTTATTTATTTTTTTTAATATTACTCAATTTGCTATTTCACAATTCAATTTTGAGTGTAAAAGTATTTTGATATAAAATTTAGTAAAATAAACTAGTTAAATAAACTATATATACAGGTTAGAACGTGGACCTAAAGGCTAAGATAGGCCAAAAAATATATATTATTGAAAGGTTTTTTTTTTTTGAAAGATTCTGTAAGACCACTCCCATTGACGTGGAAATTTTCTTTGAGGGGCAATTTTCTTATGAAATTTTTACTCTCATTAGTAAAAATTAGTAAAAAAATTTGCAAATGTTTCTAAAAAACTTTTAAGTGAGTGGGAATTTTTGAGATTTCCTCACAAGGAGCTCATACCATTCAAAATAAATTTTAAAATAAAAATTAAGAGAGTAAAAAGAAGGGTAGATCATAAAAAAAGTAGGAGAGAGAAAGTAGTGAGGAATTTTTTATGATTTCTCATTGATGGGATAAATTAGGTTCGCAAATATTTCCACGCAAAATTTAATATGGTAAAGAGAAAAAGTGTTGAGAGAGATTGATGAGGAAGTTTTTTTTAGTCACCATTGAGAGTGCCCTAAGGTTTTAATTACTTCTACATTCGAGAATTTTACTTGATCTAATAATTGAAAGTTTTTCATTTTTATCATTGAAAAAGCGTTTGATTGTCATTATTTGTATGAATAATTAATCTCCTCATTCGTATTACGTATATGGTATGTTTGGGAATGATGATTTCATTTGCAAATGTGGATTTGACTTGAAGTTAGTGTTTGGCAATAACAAGAATTGAAATTTGGATTTGAGCCAAATTCACCAATGTTATAAAAGTAGTTATTTAAAATGAGGATTTGAGAATGACACCCAAATCCTTGTCATTTTAAATTCTTCATTATGATTTCATAATTGAAATCCACAATTTCAAATGAAATGTGTGTTTTCAAACGCTACCATAGGGAATTCTCCGACCTTATCCGGACCAAAAATTTACTACATCCTAACAAGCAAAGAATGAAAGAAAAACATGTGATTATCAACAACCAATCATTTTTCGCCAGAGTTTTTTTTTTTTTTTTTTTTTTTTGTCGTTATTATTGGCATTTTAAAGTACTCATGCACTTAACCCAAAGGACTAGGAACCACTGAATGCGTGTAGTGTAGGGCTCTATGAGGTCCGACTTGTAGTCTAAGGTAAAAGTATAACATTTAGCTAATATGATAAATAAATTTGCAAAAAATATTTAATAATATTGTGTCCTTTTCAATTACGACATTTTGAAAATCAATGTGAAATTATTTAGCTATAATTGCAGCGGAATCAGAGATATAGAGAATGATAAACTATAAGTACTAGTGTTTTAGCGTCAATTATAGTCACGCATTATCGTGAGTTCGTGACCTTCTCTTGTAGGTTTACGTTCTGACTTGACATTTAAAATAATGAATCAGAATATTATATAGTCTGGTGTTATTGTGCATGGGCCTTATTTATGAATGACTAAGACGCTATAAACACAACACTTAAACGGTCTGTACGATACGAGACAATCTAACACAACACGATTTTTATTACGGTTTAATCTTAACATACCTTCAAAGTTCAAATGAATGCAACTTGTTATCAAAATTATTAAAAAATAATACTGACCACTACACACAAAACAATTTCTACCAAAAATTTATATGCAAATCATTATTGATATTTGATTGATTCAACAATAATAGAAGCACTTATAGATGTAAATTTTCCACGTACCGATTCACATTTGCCGACATTTCTTTCTTTTAACTAACGCTACCAATTAACTTGGAGAAAATAAGAGAATCATACAATCTAATAAGAATACTGAAAAATTTTATATGACATTCTTATAATCATTTGCCATATGAAATAATTTTATTAAAGTTAACATCAATTTACTTTTTTAATATATAAGTAGTATATTACAAGTCAATTAAATATGTACAGTTAAATTTTCTTAGAATACTATGTATTTTTTAATTTAAAAGCTACATAAAATTTTCTATTAAGGTTTCTAAGAATATATATTTGCTTTTTATGTTGAAATATTTGCTAAATAATATTTTTTTCATTAAAATTTTAATTTTGAATATATTTCGTCAAATAACAAAAGATAAATGATAATTAAAAGTTACTTTGAGAATGACGTTATTGGAAGATTATCTATATTTTTTTAAAAGCTTTAAATAATACTTATATTACCAATTCCAAAATAATTTCATTCAAAAGCACTATATACTCTAAAAAAATTTTATTGATTTTATAAGAAATATTATAATTTTCATACTGATAATTTGTAATTGTCAGTATCTCTATATAAAATTAATAATTATATACTTGAAGAAAATTTAATCATATGTATTTGATATTCCATATACTTCTAGTAAGATTTAAATAATTCAAATAATTATTATTATTATTATCATAATTACCTGTAAAAGACATAATAAAGTGCCCTTATGATTAAGCTAGGTGCCAACATAAAAGAGCCAAAACTAATGGTGTTTATCAATAATATCATAATTAAATGATTTGAAAAATCCTCTTTGTATTTATTGATTTAGATTACATTAAGGAATGATTTTGATTGAAATTGTTTTGCAAGTAGATAGCTAGGCTTTGGTCTTGTGACTGATAAAGGAATGCATAAGCAAAAATTAATAATTAAACATATGGAAGAATAAATGAATTGATATGTTTAAAATAAAACCAATGATTTCATCAAATAACAATTACAATTCAATACTTCAAAAATGAATTTACAAGTACATAGAATTCAATATAAATACAAATCCTATTTTAAGCTGATCAAAAAAATCTGAGCAATTCTTAGTTAATAACGGAGTATTATTTGCAAACTTAACAAATCACACCCATATGAAAGAATTTAATAGGGCGACAATTTTTAAATTGTAATTTATCTTTTTATATTTTATTTATTTTATTAATATATTTTTTGCCTTTTAATCTAAAATTATTTCCAACTTACCCCATACAACACCTCAACCTCAACAACCAACAAAACATCAACAACTCTTTTTTTTGAAAGGAAAACATCAACAACTTGCAACCACTCCCAAAAGCTTTCATAATCTCTCTTTCATTGCAAGTCATTACTACTAGAATCCTACTCCACTCTCATCATTATACTAGTATATCCCGCTAATAGCAAACCATAATAAGAATTTATAGAGAAAAAAAGACGAAAATTCATACTTCCTCCGTTCCATTTTACTTGCAACACTTACCATTTTTGGAAGTTTCATATTACTTGCAACATTGCTATTTTTGGCAAAAATAATCTACTTTTTTTTATCCTTATTTTATTCCTACCACATATCACTATTTTTTTTTTTTTTTGACAAACCTACCACATATCACTATTAATCTTACATCATCCCATTAATTATTTGATATACCCACAAGTCACAATCACTATCTATTTATAATAATTTTTTTTATTTCTACCCTACATACCACCATCAATCATACATCATCCTTACTTTTATCATACTGATTTAACAGCCCTTAAATATTTGGCCAAAACTCAATGGTGCAACTAAATTAAAACGGAGGTAGTACTCATTAAGGAGTGTGCGATCAAAAGTCCCCCTACACTACTCTACTCCCTATAAAAATTCCAAGTCTTCATTTTTATTCTACAAAATCCAATTCTTCCTCAAACTAAATTTAGAAAGCAATCTTCTTGCCTTCCAACTACCCCATTTTCCCAAACATCAAAATCTCTAAAAACCCACCTTCAATTCCCCAAAATTCCACTATTATTCTCATAAAATCCCACCAAATCTTTATCTTCCCCTGTTTTCTCAATAACAATGGCAGTTGATCTTTTAACAGATAATCCTTCAAGTAGAGGAATAAGTCCAAGAATTTCCTTCTCACATGACCTAAAAAACTCTGATATCATCCCAATTGAATCTCAAAACCCATTAAAATCATCATCCTTTCTTGATTATGATTTTGATTTTTGTGTATCTAAAACAAGTTATGATCATGATTCTTCATCAGCTGATGAATTATTCTCAAATGGGGTTATTCTACCAATCCAAATTAAGAAAGAAAACATACCCATAATCTCAAAATCAAAATCTTTTACTCAATCTTCACAATTACCATGTTCTTCCTCTGTTCTTGAAAAAACAGAGGAAAAACAGGGGAATAATAATAATAAGTCATTTTGGATGTTTAAAAGGAGCAAAAGTTTGAATTGTAGTAGTATTTATAGAAAGGGATTATGTTCTTTATATATTTTATCAAGAAGTAAATCAACTGGATCAACAATTAGTGGGAAAAGATCATTAATTTCAAATGATGAAACTCATAATCATCAACAAAATGGTAATGGAAATGGAAAACAGAGTTCTATGAAGAATTTAAGTTCATCATATCATTTAAAACCTCCATTGAAGAAGAATTATGGTGGGTCTTCATTTAATTCTGGGTTGATTCAAGTTAGTCCAGTTCTTAATGTTCCAACAGGGAAGGTTTTTGGGTTTGGTTCACTTTTCTCCACAGGGAAAGATAAGAGCAAGAAGAAATGATTTTTTTTTTTATTTTTTTATTATAGTGTAGGTCTCCTTAGAGAAGGTACGAGTATGGACTGTCGTCAACTTAACTCACCCAGATTCTGCTCTGAGCGAGATGTTGGATATGATGATGATGATGATAGTGTAGGTCGAGGGAAGGGAAAGGAAAGGGTAGTTGAGATTTGGTTTCAAAACCTTCTTTGGAAAAGACGATATTTATTCTAAGCGAGATGAGACTCAATCTAAAGAAAAATAATTTTAGGGGTTTTTTTTTGTTGAATTGAAAAATGAGATTAATTTGGGTGATATTTTTAAGATTTTATTTTACAATATAGATAGCATTTATTTCATTTTTTTGATTTTTGGATTGGAATATTTAGATTTTTAAGTTAACTTTTGATATGAATTCTTGTATATTTGTATGAAAAAAAATAATTTTATGGGATTTGATAGATTTATTTCAATGCATATTTTATAATATTTTTGAAACACATAAGTGAATTTGATTGAAGTTTTAATTAGTTTGATTGAATTTTAAGTTTGTAGTAAGATTTACGTGAAAATAGATAAGAGGAGTATAAAAAATTTATTTTATTTGATCACTTAATTAAATTTGGCTGTTTGATTACTTAGTTGAATTTCAAATAATTAAGAGAGTTGGATTATTTAATATTTGATATTTCAAATATCTACACTCTCGAGTCTCGATTTCCTGTTATCTGAAGTATTATTTTAACATTAAATATTTTCATTGTGCACGATAATTTTTACATAATAAAGTTGATATAATGAAAATATGTATTTTAAAGTTAGGAATATAAAAATAATTTATGTGTATGTGGATAGTGAAGTATTAGGTGTAAATAAAAATAGAGAAATTAATGTATGATTGAATATCAACATCTCCCACATGGAATAGAGCACAAAAAGACAGGTAACTAGTTGCTTCAATTTTGGGTATTTCCCTTCTAATTTCATATCTTAATGATTTATGTACATACTAGTCTTGCTAAATCTTGGTGTATGATATTATTTGATATTTACACTTGCATTTGAATAAATAGAAAAAGTTTAGTGATTTTTGTTTCATTTTTTTTTTCTAAGATCCTATTTTTTAAATATCGCAATAAGTTTGAAAGTTGTATTATTAAGAAAATTGTATTATCACATGACAGTGTCAACAGTGTTGGTTGAAGCTTAAACTTAAAACTAAGCAATTTACAAAAAGTTTAGCTACTTGTGTGAAGTGAAAATTGATAATCAATTGACAAATAATAAAATATATATTTTTAATATGTAGTTGTATTAGGAAAAAATAAATACATATAATATTTATATCTTCAGCTTAAGTGCATAGTTTATCGGTGATAGTTAAAATTTTTCCCATTTTCATCTTATATAGTTCAATTCTTTTTTTTTTTTTGGAGATGAATTCAATTCATGTAAGAGCATGGGATCTCCCACTTCATTTTCTTAAATTTTAAGTTCAGCTTTAACTTAATTTTATTATTTTCATTACATTTTATTATTTTTGCTCGTATGAATATATTCATGTTCTTAGCTCTCATCTTGTTAGATTTACCTATAGTGTTGCTTATAGAAGTGGCAACACCGTTGCCCATTTATAGTTGCTCGAACGGATACGGGTACAACCCAAGAAAAGATCTGTATGGAACACTTTCCTCCGGACCTCTTGACCTTAGTTGATCTTGATCTAATATAAGCTACAGATTTTCGTTTAAAAAAAAAGGAAGTACACGTTATAAGAACATGACTTCCACGATAAGAAAGAATGGGCAAACCAATGTGCAAACCTCTTCAAGGAAACTTCGATTACATTCAATTATTGTCATTCGAATATATTGCCTTTTCTTTTTAGTTTAATTCTCAATGTTACTTTCTCTAAACATAAATAATAATAATACTACTAGTACTACTAATAATAATAATAATAATAATAATACTAGTACTACTACTAATAATAATAATAATAATTACAATTAGTATGTATAAGGATAATTACGTATTACGAGCCGAGGGACTCCTTTAACCGCGCTTTTCTTTATTGGTAGGAGTTGCCGCCGATAATTACGTATTAATAGAACGTAGCATTTCAATTTTCAAGTGTTATATTTATTATTTGAATTTAAATATACCAAAAGCGCTTGTGGCTCAATGAATAGAGCGTCTGCATGTGAAGCAGAAGGTTTGGGGTTTGACCGTATCCCTACTAAGCACAAGTATCAATTGGGGATTTCTTGACTGCGCACATCTCTCTTTACTCCCTCCTTGGAGGTACGGGTATGATTTGTCCGCATCTTTCAAGGAAAAAAACCCCACTCGGACCCTGCCTTGTGCAGTATACCGGGAAGGTCCTTTCCTTTCCTTTTCTTTCCTATATGGAAAATAGAATTTGAACGTGCTAAAGGAATGGATTATCCATTAACGGGGGTCTTCGTGACTCGATTACAGCACATGGAGGAAAAGGACTGGCGCAATGAAGAAAGGAGTCAGTGACTCAGTGGCGGTGGCGTACCAACGGTGGCAAGCCTACCATTAAGTTAAAATAAATTTTTGTAAGAAACGATCTTTTTGAGAGACCAATTTAATTGAACAGACTTATAAAAAAAATAGAATAAGAGTATATATTAAATTTTTTGGACTAATCTCGAGAGATGTCTCTTAGACACTATCACAAATTCACAATTGATAGAGACCGATTGGTAGGTTAGAGTTCTAGCGCTAAAATACCATACTTCAAGTTAGATTGGGCTCAACCGCTAAGCCCAATATTAAAAAAGGATCAACTTACTCACTCTGTGATCTTTCAAAATAGTATGTCTCATATGAGACGGTCTATTCTATAGACGGAATTCATGAAGCCCAGCCCAAAATATAACATAGTATATTTGGGGTTATAATAACTTATATTTGGGGTTATAGAATAGTATATTCGAGGTTATAATACCTTACATTTAGGATTATAACATAATATAATTGACATTATAATAAAAAAATCAGTTAAGGGAAATGGGCTGACCCAATTTTGTGGTCTATCCTATAGACCGTCTCTTGTGAGATTTTGTGCTTTCTAAAACGGCGAGCTAAGTTTGATTAACGCAAATTCTCATTAGAGCCGGTCTCATTAAATTATCACAAATTCTTACTGTAGACGGTCTTTGTCATAGACTACTCGTCTTGAATCAGCCCAATTATAAAATAAGTTTCTAATTTCCAATATTTTAAATAAAAAAAATAAAAACTGCATTTGAACATTGGGCTTCACTGTTTTAAAGAGCCGTCTTTGTCATAGATGGTCTATCAGGAGAGCTTCTGTTAAAAATTTTAAAATCAACATCTATTGTATGATATGCTCATATAATTAATTTATTTCGTTAATTAATCACATTAATATTGTAAGTTGTCATTTTAAAGGTATAAGTAATAAATTTAAGACTATAAATAATCATTATTTTGCGACTGTAAGTAATCACTTTAAGTCGGTAAATGTACATTGGGTCAGTCCAATAAAAATATTCTCACAATTCAGTTTGAAAATTAATGTTTAAAAAACCAGTATTTGAATAGCGGGCAACTTGAAATCAACTTAACAATTATTCGCCATTTTAACAACAGGTCATTTAAAATGGATAAAAAAGTATTAAAATATCATAAATTGCTCGTTTATGTAATAACACGGATTTATAATTTTAATTTTTTAGTTCTTTTAATGTTTCCTTACAAAAAAAAAATTAAAAATATTTCCTTACAAACAAGGAGCCACAAATTGGGCTCTTTAGCCTATATACTACATGATTTATGAAAAGTGTCTTACGATAAATCGGCCTCACACAAGAATTTGTGTTGTTGTTTTATCATTCAACAACTTTGTCCATCTACATTATTCAACTAAATGATTTATCTAGTCTCTAGAAATGAACATGATAGTTTTTGTTTCACGTGGAATGAATATATATATTTAATTTAAGCGAATCTGAACTTATGTAAGAGCAAATACCAATTTTTAGAAATAAACATACATATTTAATATATACTTCCTTCGTTCTGAAATACAGTCTATAGTACGAATATTGATATTATTCATCGTTCAACCTTATTTTATATGTTGCGGCTAATGTGTTAGAAAAAATATAGTGAAGCGAGATCTTGTTTGAATTGCCTAATTACATACTTACATAGTTTATTAACTTTTATAACTTTTAAATATGCATAATTCAATTTCAATATTATAATAATAATAATAATTTGCTTTGAGAAAATATGCTCTCTATTTTTAAATTCAATATATAAAATTTGGAAAAAAATTTATATTAGTAATATAATTTGTGTTTCATACTTATTGATTACTAATAAGCTAACTATTTATAACAATGTAAATCTCTTGAAATATTGACTACACTTTATTTTTTCTACTTAGACCCTTAAATTCGATACTATATGTTCAAAAAATAAAACTTTGACCAAATATAATGGAACACATAGAATAGAATCTAATAAATTGTACATTAATAATCACTAATCACCCAATTAGTATCAATTATTTATTCATTTATTATGGTACACATTTTAATAACTCCATAATTAGGGCACCATAAATCATTTAGTGTTAGAAAGAGTAATATTCACCTAATTATAAAACATAAATAATTAATGTCCCTACCCTACATATTACATAATGATGTAATTAGGTTTACAATGGTCCAAATTATAAACAGACCAACTTAAACATCGTTCCCTTGTTTGTTCATAACGTGCCGGCTCGTGTGCCGCCTCACGTGCTCTTGCCTAGATAAACTACCCTACTCTCACTACTAGTACTCACTCTAATCCATGCTGGCACCATCTCAAAAGTTGACACGTATCCTATTTGATCTATTTTCCCCTTTGAAATATCTGTTACATGTGGCAGTCCACGCTGACTCGATCAACTCTCGACTGGTTTAATCGTTTGTGATTCGACTTGTAAATTCAACTTTTTAGTTATCTGTACGTATTTTATATGTTGTGTACATTGCTTATTATATTAGTATTTTTTTGTTAATTGATTTCTATGCTTGGCTAACGTGAGTATAAATTGCAGGATTTTGGAGATTTGCAGGTTCCTCTCTTTGAAGATCCTTTTTGAACCGAGAACTCTTTGACCGTGCTCTCTTAATGGGTATAAGATGCCGTCTATCTTTCTTCCCCAGTCCCTGATCATATATTGTTTATGAGCAAGATACACTAGGTATGATGATGATGATGATGACGATAACGACTAGTAAATTCATTTTTTTTTGAAAATAGTAATGCTATGTTTGGGAATGTTGATTTCATTTGAAAATGTAGATTTGACTCGAATTTAGTGTTTGGCAAGTAAAAGATTTTCAAATTTGGATTTGAGTCAAATCCACCAATGTTTTAATAAATGGTTAAAGATAAGTATTTGAAAATCACTTCCCTAAGCTTGTGATTTTCAAATTCTTCTTTAATAAATTCATAATTGAAATCTACAATTCCAAATGAAATACTCGTTCCCAAACGCAACCTAAATTCATTTTGAATGCATCAAATCTATTAAAAATAATAGGTTTAAGTTCCAACTCGTCAACTCAAAGTCTCAAACTTTTAATACCTTCTTCTACTTTAGTGCAACTCTTATATAAAACTGTTTTACGGTAAAACAAATCCATACAATAAGCTATCTCAAATTATGAGTATATATTTTAAGTACGAAATTTAACATTTTTGATAAATTTACTTCAACTATTTAGCCTAAATTAAAACTGTTTTAGGACGATATATTTATAAGTGAGGATTTTCCAACCTTATTTATTGGTTAAATTATTGTACATAGTTCAGTAGTGGCGCAATGTAGCAGACAAAAGCTTTGAAGTTGACGTATCACAAACATCTAAAAAACAAATAAAAATAAAAATAGTTAATTTATTTTGTACTTCCTCCGTTCTGATTTACTTGCTACATTTGCATGGGCACAAATATTAAGAAGTTACTGTGCAATGATGAGTAGTAGGTGGAAAGTTGCTTTTTTAGAATTTTTTAATATTATTTGTTGAAAAATAAAAAAGAATAATAGGATTAATTAGATATAGAGTAGGATAAAAGTAGGAGTAGGTATAACTTTAAATGATTGGTTTTTTACTAAAAAGGAAATGTAGCAAGTAATATGAAATTTCCCAAAATGGAAAATGTAGCAAGTATTATGGAACGGAGGAAGTATAAAGTGTTGTTGTTCCCTATTCCCATAGTTTGGAGTTTGGAGCGTATTCTTCCATATTTCCATGCGCTCCTAGGCTTAACCTTTTTCTCTTTCTTGCTATCATGCGCACCTCTACTATACAAAATTCATTTACTCCTATGCCTAAAATATTTTATTTGTTTTTATCTAAAATTCCTATTTTGGATTTTAGTATTTTAGTTAATGGATGTTCCATTCCTTTGGATAAACCCATGTTCTAATAAGTAACCAAATACGAATTTTTTAAATTTTAAATTTCAAAAACATATTTTTTGTTTGTTTTTCTATTTTAGATTACTCCTTAACTTTTAAGAAATATTATAGGAATAGGTGTATTTTTCTTTTTAATTTATCTTACTTTGCTTATTTGCTACTTTTTCCGTTCCATAATACTTGCTGCATTTTTCATTTTGAGAAATTTCATATTACTTGCTACATTTCTTTTTTTGTAAAAAACCAATCATTTAAAGTTATACCTATTTCTATTTTTATCATACTCTATATCTAATTACTCCTATTTTTCTTTTTCATTTTTCAACAAATAATATTAAAAAATTCCATAAAAGCAACTTTCCACATATTACTCATCATTGCACAGTAACTTCTTAATCTTTGTGGCCATACAATGGTAGCAAGTAAATCAGAACGGAGAAAGTATAATTTGCTCTGGTGAAAAATGCTATCACCACTTTTTCCACTTTGCTCCACACATTTTTAATTTTTTTATTATCATCCACATAGTGTTAATGATCTATTATTTCTTACTATATAATATATATGTAATACTTCATATATTTATGATAATTAAAAAAATATATATATATATTTTCTTGCTATGTTATAAGATTGCTATAATTATCATATGGGGTACTTGTAATTATAAGTTGTAACAATAGGAGTGGGACACTAATACTATGTTATTCTTGTTTTGTTACATAAAAATAGTTCTACATGTTACACTTCAATCATAGGTTATGAGGCTTATAACTAATACTCCATGATTTATGATGTTTAGTAGTAAAGTGAATATGTGCACTTGTGGATGTCCTATAGTCTATGAGTACATTACTTCATTTCGGAATCTAGTGTAATTGATGAATTTTGTGTATGAAGTTGTCTATATACTTTTTTTTTTGAAGTTTCAATTAAAGATAAATTTAACATATTTATTTTAAAATATGTTAAAAATATAATTCTTTTTAAAAAAATTATCTTTCATTATTTTGAATTTTCTCCAACATTAAGGTGGAGTGATTTTACATAAGATTATTTAGAGTAGACTTATAAGAATTAATTCATTTGTCAGTTAATTGTATGATTCAAATATCAAATACATGTTTTCTCTAGCTTAATTTTTTTATTTATCTAATTAACTATTTTATTTATAGCCAAGTAAGAATTAATCGACTAATATTTATATTATTTTAATTACAAGATAAACTGAGAGAAAAAACAACTATATATATGAGAATTAACCCATAATCTTGCCTGAAAAAGGTAATAGTATTTCTAAGTTAGACAAAATTTAATTACAAGATAAGTCTTTTGACCTCTCAATTGATTTCATCAATAGTCAAGTATTAAAAAATACAATATAATTTCTAATTCAGAAGGTCTTTGGAGACCGTTTATGGCATAGACGGCTCTCTCAATAGCCCAGCCCAATGGCTGACATGACTACTTAGTTACTCATTTAACAAATATGCTAATCCATAATTAAACATAAACGGTGTATAGCAAGAATTTGTGTTTCTTATTTACTTTTTTACATTTTCTTAGACCTATCGCAACTTTTTATATTCTATCTATGAAAATGTACATCCAATACGCTCCACAGTCTTCCCCATCTGTCTGATTTGTACTTGTGTGAGTGAGCAGTGACCACAGGACACACTGTCATACCTGTGAATCCCTCTCCCCCACTTTCTTCATCCTTCTTCACTGGAATCCATCAATAAACTACTCCTACAAGCTTAAAGATTCCATTTTTCATCACTAAAATCAACAAACAAAACTTCTTTCTTTCTTTTTCTACTGTTTTTGCAGATAGCATTAACAGACCTGCTCAAATCCCTCCTTTTCTATCAGTATTTTCTATTCTTCCCATTAATTTTATTGGGTTTTGTGTTAAATTATCAATCAATCTAATATCATTATCACCCACATTATTTTGTTCATCAAAAAATGAAAAAGATTTGATCTTTTTACTTCTTATGGTTTGATTTCTTGCTGTGTATTCTGTATATTTGATCCTGAAAATACCCACAAAATTCCTTTTAATGTGATTGTGATGTAAGCTTACAAATTCTGACAATCTCTATTTTATTTGAAATAAATTGGTTTTTTCTCACTTGTAATTTTTCACTCATTATTACTACCTTTTAAAAATCTTCCCTTTTTCCCCTTTTATTTTGCTCTAAAGGTTACATTTTTAGTGCAAAAATGGGGATTGGAAGTGGTATCATTCATTGTAATCAACATTTGGGGAAGATTCCTTTGTGGGTTTCAATTAGGGTTTCTTGATTTAATTTTTTTCTGGGTTTTTTGTTGTTGGAAAAATTGTAAAGAATGAGTGAATCAGCAAGAAAATCATCATCTTTAGCAATTATAGAAAAAAAACCACACATTCAAAGACCTGGAGGTTGTGTTGGAATTTTTTTTCAACTTTTTGATTGGAATAGAAGATTTGCTAAGAAGAAATTCTTCCCTAAGAAGCTTCTTCCACCTGGTTAGTAATTTTTTAATTTTTTTTTATTTTTTTATGAAATTTATGGGAATTTATTACCCATTTTGATTTTGGTGATGTTTAATCTGCCAGTTCGTACCAAGGTATCCAAGAAATTCAATGCTGAGGAGAAATTGCCAGTGGCTAAGCATTTATTGGTATGGGAGTAATAATTCTGCTTTTACTATTTCACTCTGAAAAATAATTGCTTTGATTTGATGCTTAGAATGTTTCATGTTTATATTTGGAAAAAAGATATTTTGAAAAAGAAATTGTCTTTCGAATTTGCTACATTACGCGGATCAGAGTGAGAGCTTTTTCGGGTTAATGTAGCAAACTCAAAAGGACAGAAAAATATACTTCAGTGTGATTTATGGTGGGTTGGATTTACTTTTGGTGAATTTGTAGATCACTGATGAGGATAATTCTGGTGGGTTTTCAAGTAAAATGAAGAAAAATGGGAGTTTTGAGTCTAAAAAAACTGAAATGCAGGCTCCAGGGTTGGTTGCTAGGTTAATGGGTTTGGATGCTATGCCTGTTCCTATTGTAGAACAAGATGAATCTAACAAGGGTTCTCTTAAGGATGTTAGTAAGGGTAAGGGAGATAAATTCGGACTTCCGTCTGAGAATGTGTTGGCTAAGGAGTTGAGTTTGAGTCCCGAAAAGGGGAATTTGAGACCACAAAAGATTCAGAAGACGGGTGTTTCGGATAGGAGGCCTGTTACGAGGTTCGGAGCTGAGGCATTGCAGATTAAGAATGTCTTGTCTAGGTCAAGAAAGTATCATCATCATGTGAAGCTTGATTCTCCGGTTAAGAGTCCGAAAATGGGGCGAAATACGTCTAGGTTGATTGATGTAGCTACTAGAATTTTGGAACCCGGGATACAAGCCTCGAACCGTGCAAGGTGTAGTCTTACATATCCAAACTCGACGATACAGTTGATGAGTGAGGTTAGAGGTAATGTTGAGACTCAGGTTTCGAATGCACAAGCTGCTTGTCGAAGTTGTGGCAACGTGATGGATGGTATGGATATGAGATATAACGATGAAGAAAGATCTAGAAACGTTGAACCGCCTACGCCTAACTTTAGAGAGGTTTTCTTTCATGGTATAGAAGAAAACCGGCCAAGTCCAGCGGTATATTTGGAGAATGAAAATGATGTGGTTTTATTGAAAACCAGGTATCAACCTGAATGTGTGACTCCAGCAAAAACCGAAACTACTAGGAATGAAATGCAATCACCACAATGTCATGAACAGATCTCGACAAGTAGGATGTTTACTTCTCAAAAGAATGTGTCCCCGTCTGGTTCTTTGAAACATAGGGCCCAACGACATAGCCAGACGATGCTTGGGGATAGAGTTCCGCCAAAGTCTAGAATGGCAAATACACAGGGCAGAAGAGTATCGTCAGTTGTGAATCCGATTAATGAAACTAAGGATTTCATTGCCCTTAACAGAAATTTGTGTAGGAATCGTCCTCGAGTACCTAGCAAATTCGAGAGCAGTGTCGAGTCTGATAGACGATTTTGCACTGGAAAAAATGATTCTGTAATGACACAAAGAACCCCCACAGTTAGGAAGAGAAGGACTCTAAACGTTAGCAGGCCAGTTGAGACTGCACATTCTGCGAGTTTGCTAGTGGAAAGACCGAGAAGTAATAAGGTTAACATTGTAACCGGAACTGGCACAAAAATCCGTCCCGTATCTGCGAATCAGCCTTCCCTTAGAAGTAGGTCTGTCAGTCATAGAGGAAATAAAAGTACTGATATTGTTTCCTTCACCTTTAGCTCCCCTGTAAAGTCAACCATCGGAACAACTTCTGATGAGTCGGGTACTAAACAAAGGGACATAAGTTGCTCGGATGCTAATGAGAATTTACCGCAGGAAGTGGAAGATAATAGTGTGAAAAGGCCTTTGGGTAACTATTTTCGGGTGAATGGAGACGCTCTAGGTGCTCTATTGGAGGAAAAGTTGAAGGAACTTTCACACCAGGTAGAAAACGAAGGAGCAACCGGACGAACTACTGCTTCAATTCTTCAGGAACTCATATCTGCCTTGACAGCTGAGAGACCAGTTTCATGTGATGATACAAAAGATTCACAAAGTGATAATGAATCTCAGGTCAGTGGCTGACTCGTATTGCTTGTGTTTTTCAGACAGTATTTTTGAATTAGTACAAATACAATCAATCAATAATCCATGAAATTATATGCATATGTCTGGGCACCCGATGACCCTATATGTACCCGACCTTGAAACCGAACCTGACTTCAATATGAATATAAAATAATGTAAAAATGAATGTGAACACAAGACTACCCCAAACACCTGTCCCGAAATAAGGAGTGAACACTTCTGACCTGGGCTATTTCACTCGCACTTGAAATAAGACGATCACGTTAAATTTTTTAAGTTGTGGTCAGATCTGAATATCTTGATATACAAATAGTTTCCATACCATAACCTGAAGAGAACATGTCGTACGTAACAATATTCAATTGCCCCAATGCCATTACATGCTATCGAGTGCTTATAATAACATTCTATTTCCCCAATGCCATTACATGCTATCAGGTGGAATTCTTATGTACGTGAAATTGCGTATGAAGTTTGCTACCAAGGGTCTTTGATTCGAGGTCTTCACGAACAAGTCGTTTTAAGCAACGTTATTTCTCGTGTCGGGAATTTTGATTCTATATCTTTTTCTTTTTGTTATCGAGAGTGTAATGAAGTGGCGAATAGGCTAGCTCACTGGGCTTCTAGTAGCTCGTGTGATAATATGTGGCTTGGCTATGGTCCCACTTGGATTAGTGATATTGTAATTTCGGATATTTCGGCTTATTAAATTTCGAGGTATTTTTCAAAAAAAAAAAAAAAAAGGTCACTCGAAAACAACCTCTTTGTTATCACTAACAAGAGTAAGGTTGCATACATTCGATCCCAAAACGCTTTTTAGTGCATGCATCATTGTTGTCCATCAAGTTTGCGATTGTCATTGACGGTTGATACGTTAGATTCAGTTATTGGAAGTTTAAGATTTTCGCTGGATTTTGTTGTAGGCTGTGCACTTCTTTTAGTCTTTCTGTCATGAACGTGACCTAGGTGCATTTGCTTCTGTTTTGGATATGCTGTGACAAAAGAATGGCTTGGATGGGTGCAATTAGTTAACTCTCAATTAAGCATAGGACATGCACGCAACTACTTACGGTGTATAATATGAGCCGAAAAATCATAGTATAGTCATCTTTAGACGGTGAACAGTGTTTACTAATGCCGAAGAATAACTGTTACTTTTAGTCCCACCAATCTGTTTCCGGTTTGATCAGAATCGACTAAGGATAAATATCTTTTTCTATTCACCTCTTTTCACTTGTATTTTTTATTTGAGGTAGGATAGAGGGTCGCCATAGGTAAGGAGAAAGGGAAATAATCGGTCCCGTACATGGTGAAAATTGAACCCCTTATAAGGATGAAAGAAAAAACCTCAACCACTTGATTAACGCATATTAATTCATACATTTCGAATAGATAGTATTGGCAGCTTTTTTCCCTTTATCATGCATTCCTACCTATACATTGACATGTTATTAGAGTAAACGTTACTATTGGTATCAAACTCGTAGGAACAGAAAAGTATATATAATTATTGACATTTGTTCGTATTTGTTCACATGCCTAAAGCCTAATAGTTGTACGCGTTTGGTTGGGGATCTTTACATATTTTCAAATAATGTTCAATGATAATCTGGTGATTTTGTTCTACTTGCTTGGAGTACTGCCTGTGGTCCCTTGTGGTATTGAGAATGGGTGTTGTGTGGGGGACTAGGGGTTGATTATTACTATTTGATGCTTGCCCATTTTCTGACACAATGGGTCCGATTTTTGGTTTCTAATAGGCCAACTTGAGGAGCAAAGGATGTCCGGACGGATTTACTCGTGATAAAAACCATCTTAGCCCAGGATGTGTTCTTGATGCATCCTTTTCAAATGATAGCTGCATATCAAGCAGCATGGACGATAATTCAGGTAAATCATGTCTGAAAATAATGTGAACCCGTCTTATTTTGGTTTGTTTAACATTATCAGAAGTGTTTATTTTCGGTACATATCTCTTCAATAATATGACTTCAGATTTGTGCTATGATACAGTACCTGCGCCTTTCGTTGATGTTGAACTTTTGGATCTTTTGGATTCTGCGTCCTCGGTGAATAAGCCTCGTGGCTGTGGCGTTATGGTGGTGACGGATCTTGTAAACCGTACCGCAGCCGAACTACAGAACGTGGATCGTGTACATTCCCGATTAACTGCAACCAAGCTTGACTATATACAGGAGATTATATTGAATGCCGAACTCCTATTTGGTAGTAACAAATCATCCGATACATATAAATTTCTTGATTTTCTTCTAGGCCCGTTTCTAGATGAGCTAGAATCCCTTGTCATTGCAGCATGGAAAAACAGCATCATTCTCGGAATTGAGGTGAGAAAAGAGGCAAACCCGTTAAGACGTTTTCTCTTTGACTGTCTTGTAGAATGTCTCGATATAAAATACATTCAGCACTCTAATTCTGGGTTCAAGACATGGAGTAGGCTACCAAAGAGCATCGACGCAGAACTTCTGATAAAATCGTTCGATG
The DNA here is from genome assembly GCA_019776075.1 of Amaranthus palmeri. Lineage (NCBI taxonomy): Eukaryota > Viridiplantae > Streptophyta > Magnoliopsida > Caryophyllales > Amaranthaceae > Amaranthus > Amaranthus palmeri. The sequence goes on from JAAKBH010000309.1 coordinate 809,890, forward strand.
CAGAAGTTAGAAAATGGATTAGTTTTGCCGGGAAATCAGCAGACGAGATTATAGAAAGGGAAATGAGTACATCGTTGGGAAAATGGACGGATTTTGAGATCGAAGCGTTTGAATCTGGTGCAGAAATCAGTCAGCACATAATTCAGGTTTTGGTTGATGAAATTGTGACAGATTTGTGCTTATGCTAATCTTACAAATGATGCTGTGTGACTAGTTTTAACTCCTACTAGTATCCCCCCTGATGAAAATTTTTGTACAAACGAAATCGAAGGGAAACGGAAGGAAAATGAGTTAAGTTTTTTTCATATAGTAGTTTAGAAGTATCAAATTTACTAGATTGTGGTAGTAAATGTAACTTTTGGGTAAATGTAGTTGTATCAAATGTACTTGGCTAGATGCAACAACCTTAGATGATTTTGCCTATCTTAATTTTGTCCATGAACTTTGTAATTCCCGCCGATGAATGGAGTAGAATCCATGTGGATAACAGACTATTGATTCATGTAGTCGATTTCAGTCTTTTAGAACTAAGGCGTTGACATTGATGTGTAATTTCTGACGAGTTTGTCTGTAAGTTGATGAGATGATTAGAAGAAGCTCAATGTGTACAAATGTCCTATGTTTTCCTCGGGCGGAGAACAATTTTTGTCGAATCAAACTTATTTTAAGAATATAAAACATCCAAACATATATAAAGTTCAACAATAGAATGTGCTTTCTTGGCAACTAAACCAATTAAACTTTGACACAAAATAAACATGTAGGAATTTAAGCTCACATTGTAATTCATTTGAAGTTGTAATGATAAAATGAAAATCACACTTATATACACATGAATTTGCCCTACCCTTCCCTTACAATCTTACATTATACTTATATGAAATGTATAACCCATCAAGAAAAAAATATTTAAAAGAAAAGTGGCAATCTCTGGCCAAAAAGAATTTCAATCAAACAATATCCTAATGCTATAAAGCGGATTCCGATCCAACGCTATCAATTGACTCTCATTCAGACCACATAATACAAAATCGCATAAGTGACTCCAATCCCATTGAAGAAACCCTAGTATCATTAACCGACTCCTATCCAGATCTTATTACCCCAACGCCATTAAGCGACACCCAACTGAATCACATGATCTCAATCAAAAAATTTTTTAAAAATTGATCAACTACATGATCATGATTCTTTATCAATAATATCTAGTACTAAACACAGTACTCTTCCTCAACAAATTTCCACCCTTTCTTCCACCTTTATTATCACCATTAATGGCATTAGAAGCTGCAATTGATAAACCCTTTAATTCTTCAAAACTAGCATAACTTTTTCTTCCCATCATCATCTTCCCATTACTCTGTTTTTCCCCAGAATTCACAGATTTACTTCCTAAACCTCCCAATTTTGCATCTTTTCCATACATTTTCTCTCTTTTCGACATCGATGGCGGCGGTGTTACACTCTTCTCATACCTTGGAATCCGATTCTCAGTCGGTTTCCTATTCTCTTTCCTAACAACTGAAGAAAAATCAGGAACAGATTGTGCCAAAACAGAGTACCCCTGTTTTTTAGTATTACTCTGAGGAATCCCTTGAAATCTTACACTCTTTTTTGCTGGGGAAAATTCTGATTTGGGTGCTTCTAGAACTTTCTCATCTTCATCAAGTTTGAGTCTTTTGGATTGAAGCTTTGATTCTCTGAGTCGGGCGTATGCGTTGTATCGTGGTCCTCTTTCTATGGAGAAAGGATCAGCCATTAAATCAGGGGTTTTTGGGCTTGATTTGAACGGATCAATTACAAAATCAGAGTAATTAGAGAGAATTGGTGAATGAATAGATCCAATATTTTCTGCCATTGTTGCACAAATTGAGCTTTTTTTTTTTATCAAGATTTCTCTGTTTTGTGGGTGGTTTTAAGAATATATTTGAATTTCCAACGGTCGAATATATGGAGGAAGAAGAAAGTAGAAGTATTTTTGGGTTATGGTGTGTTTTTAATCAATAATTTGTTTTTTTTTTTTTTTTTTTCTAACGTTCTGATTGAGATTTTGATTGTGATTGGTGTCCTTTTTGAGGGTCAAAAAAGGAAGATGAATAATCGGCGCGATTTGAGCCGTTGGATTAGGTAAAATTGTAAGAGCCGTTTTGTGTGTATGATGATGTTCAGGTGCTCTTTCGAGAAACCAAATTTTATAAAGATGATTCTCTAAATTCCAGTCTAAATCTATATTTAGAGTTATAACAATATATATTTAAAATTGGATTGAGCTTCTGAGAGCCATTTTTACAAAAGACGGTCTCAAGCAAGAATTTGTGTAGATGTTTTATGCCACATGTTGTTTTGGGCCTTTTGGACCTTTTCTTACTCCTTTTCTTTTTGGGCCTTCTATCGAGAATTTATAATAGAGAGATAGATTTAAAATTCAACCCTTCTTGTATGAGACCGTCTTATCGAGAGACGAATTCATACAAATTGCCTAGCTATAATGTTAAAATTTTTCTAATATTTGAAGTTTAGGTGCTCTCTTGCGAGACCGTCTTTTGTAAGGACGACTCTCAAAAGTCCAGCCCAAATCAATATTTAGAGTTGTAACAATATATATTTAGAATTCGACTGGGCTTTTGAGAACCGTCTCTACAAAAGACGGTCTCAAGTAAGAATTTGTGTCTGACGTTTCACTGATTCTTAAATGAGACAATCTCACAGTGAGACCATCTTTATTGGGTTGGCCCAATATATATATTTTGTCTTAAAATGATTACGTATAGTCTTGTACCGTCAAAGTGATTATTTATAATTTTATTATATCTACTTTTTATAGTCTTAGATTAATTACTTATAACCTTAATACAATTACTTATGATATTAAAATAATCAATTGAAAAAATGAGCTATTATATGGACCCATCTCATGGTGAGACGATCTAATACAAGAGGAGTTGTTAAGTTTTTAATTTAAAATATTCAAAATAATGTAATACTATTCAATAAAAAAGTGATGGCGAGTATTAAAAGTACTAACACACATTCTTAAATGAGACGATCTTAGGTGAGATCATCTTTATTGAGCTGATTAATATAGTGTGTTAAAATGATTAGTCATAATGTTAAAGTGATCAATTAGAGAAACATATTAATCATATAAGCTTGTCTTATAATGAGATGATTTCATACAAAACGAATTAACTATAGGAGAAAAATAAGCGGTTTAATATCCTATATTTCTCCCGAAAGCAATAAATGATATATTGATGATACTCCTAGCAACTAAAAAATAAGGAGGAAATATTTGATATTGTTGATAATCCGATATAGATGCTCTAATTAAAATATTCTTAATATTTTTTCCAAATATTTATGTTTAATATGTGTGAAACTGCTCATATTCAAACCCTATTTTCATCATACAAATAATTTGTAAAGATTTTTTATCATACAAATATGAAATTAAAAATTAAATTTATATATTCCTTGAATAAAGAAAGTACATATTAACGAAATTAAAGTGTGTATAATAACAAAATTAATTATTTTCAAAAATGAAATAATAACTAACTTTAATCTAGAACACCAAGTCAAAAACCAATAATAGTAATTAAAAACTAAAATCTTAAAACTAACAAATTATTAAAAATTGAAGTAGCAAATAATCCGCCATGCGGGAATAAGCTTGTTGCATCAAGTGTATTCCGTCCCAGTTAATATATCGACCCGGATTCGAACAAACTGATGCATATTTGCTTCCGCACATTTTCATTAAATCGAAATTATTTGAAAATAAAATACAATTTAAGCGTGATTAGTTATAATATATACTGAAATATAAATGGGATATTTGATCAAATACGGAATATTAATTCGTTCGCTAGTAATCAATTTTACTTTTTTTTAGAACAACTTTATAATTTGATGTTTTGTAAAAACAAATTTAATTATGATGGTAAAAGAAACGAATAAAATAGTCAAAAAAATTGAAAGGATTCTGGATTCATAATAGCTAAACTTAAAATAAAATACAAGTCACCAATAACAGTACTCCGTCCCAACTAAAAACTAAAATAAAAAATCTTAAAACTAAGAAGAATTAATAAAATCTTAAAACTAAAAAGAATTAATAAAATCTTAAAACTAAAATCTTTAAACTAAAAAAATTAATAAAATCTTAAAACTAAAATCTTACGACTAAAAAAATTTGATAAAACTTCTTCTATGATCCTAAGCTAACAACGACTAACTGATCATAGAAATCTAGATATGGAAGGACGGAAGAATCTGATGCAGCAAATAATCTGACATCCGAGAATAAGCTTGTTGCGTCAAATGAATCCCATCCCAACTAATATATCGAGCAGGATCCGAACAAACTGATGCATCTTTGCTTCCGCACATTCTCATCAAATCAAAATTATTAGCATGATCGGTCGCACCACAACATGCATTATGCACATTCTGTCCATCAAAACCCAGTGCAACAGCATCCCTTATAATCGAAGACAATGCATTGTAGTAATCTCCATACACCACATTACTCGCGGGATACTGCTCTTTGATCTCTTTGATAGCTTCTTGTAGTGCTTTATTATGAACCTTTGCGAATCCGTTTAAACCCTTTAAGCATCCTAAATCATCGTATTGTGTTTGATCCTTTGATTGGAATGAAGTCAGATAAATCGGTAAACACCCGATTGGGAAGTTTCCAGGGACTATTATATGATTGGCGTGGGTTTGATTGATTATTTGAATTACAGCCTTTTTGATTGCACCCACTACTTCTGGAACCATTTTCATCTCTACTTCTTCTATTGTTTTGTTCTGTAGGAGAGCGTAATTATAGTCATTACCCCCTGTTTCGATCACAAACAGAGATTTCTTCATCTTTTTCTCGCATTCGGATTTGGTGGAACAGACGGAATCCAGATAAGATTGGAACCAGTTTAACTGAACAGACAGAGAACTGTTTGTGACGGGTGAAAAAACCCCCTTGGAAAGCAAAGAAGCAGTGTCTAAGGCGGTGGATCCAGCGACGGCGAAGTTAACCCCTTGATGAAACTCGGCTTGTTTGTTAAGGTAGGGCATGAGTAGAGGAACATTAAAGTACTGAGCGAAGAAATCGATCATTAGAAGACCATCGGAACATCTTCCGGTAGGATGATGAATGGTTTGCCCATAAGGGTAGTTGGCGAAGTTAACAGCGCCGGATGGGTTTTCGATCACGAGATTTCCGGTGTCGCTGATGGAATCGCCGAATTGGTAAATGGAATCGAAGATCGAAATTTTGTTAGGGTGGTTGTGTTTAGGGATAGAAGGTATAATTACGGGATGGGGATGATGATGAAGATCGTGCAAGGTAGCCATGGATGAGAGAATTGATAGGGATGAAATTAGGAGAAAAAGGAAGATTAACAAAGAAGAAGCCATGAATATTGATGAGGAATAACAAGATTGTATGAAGGATTGAGGGAGTTTAGTGATAGGAATAATAAGATTTGTAGAATGTAAAGATTGTAAATGAAGAATGCGCTATTTATACATTAAGGAATGGACTTGGGCCTTGGGCCTTGGGCCTAGGGCTTAGTTAGTTAGGTTACGAGTAAAAATAGGCATATATATTTTTAATAATAGGAGTATTTTTAGGAATTAACTATTTTTAAAATTAAATTTAATTATAATAACTAGAACTTGTTAATATATTTCAAAAAGGAATAAAGGAATAGGAATTCACTTATTTCAATAAAATCTAATAGGAGAATTGAGTAAAAAGTCAAATATAACAAATATAATGTATTGTGCTAAAATATTGCAAAGATAATATATTAAATTGGATAAAAAGTCAAATATAACAAGCATAATAAAAGCATGATTTAAACCTAAAAACTTAAATCCAAATTTTATGGAGCATAATAATATTTCTACCTAACTTACAATATATGGATAATTCAAAACCCAATAATTTAGGATTCTTAACTAAATCCTACACGTATTTAGAGGCGAAATAAAACTTGACATTTTTTTAAAAAGTCTTGTGCAATTTCAAAAAAGTTTTATATGATCAAACATGACATAAATCAATTTAAATTTGATTTAAATTTGTGGCACATATAGAGACCGTCTTTCTGAGAGACGTCTCTCAGGCCCAATTCATTAAAACTTATTCTCTACATTTACTCTACATTTTCCTTAATGGGGTAACCCAATTAGAGATGGTATCTCATACAAACTGTCTCTCGCAAGAATTTGTTGAAAACTAATGGGTGGTTTTGTAAGTTAAAAGGGGAGATATGGGCTGTACTCTTGAGAAATGTCTATACTATAGACGGTCTCTCAAGAGAGGATCTAAATATATATACATAATGTGAATGTGAACTCAGAACATCTCTACATTAAACTCAAAAATTTATTGGCACTTTTCTTTTATTAAGTATTTTTAAGTGGTAAGATATTTATTTAATTGAATTCTATTAAGTATTTTTAAGAGGTAAGATATTTAACTTGGAATCTGAGTTTTTTTAATTGAATTTTTGGAAATGGTGCGTTCATTTTATTTAAATGCAGACATCATAATACTTTTTTTTTGAAGTAAGACATCATATTAACTTTAGGTTAAAGCCATTACTTTTGGAGTTGAATGATTAATTAATTATGTGTAGTTCGTATTAATATGATGTTGGAGTGTTAATCAGAATAACCTCTGTGTTAGTGTTATCTTTAATAAGTATAAAATTACATATTTTTAACCTCCTACAGCCTATATTCTATTTTTAGAGTAAGATTGCGTATTTTCGATTCAAAGATAGCCAAAAGGAAGAGAATAAAGGGAATATATATAAATTATTGTATGCTAATGGATTTGGACTCTAGGGTTAATCTAATCATAACGTTATTATTCCACGACTAAAATACAAAAAATTAAGAACACAAATTCCAATTACTATTAACCAAACCAAATTGGAATAACCGGATTGGTTAATTGCTACATCTATTGAACTATCAATAGCGTTAAAACATTTTATAATACGAGTACTCTTATTGAATGCATATAGTTTCAATGGAACACAAGAGTAACTCTTTAACATCGATCAATAATAGTCATATTACTCTTTCCTCAACAGTTTCTGTTCATAATGGACTTGAATATAAAGTTGTCATCAGTGTAATGTTTTCTTACTCTTGATGTGAAGCTGGAGGAAGTTTGGATGTCGAATTATGTTTGCCAATTAATTCAATGAATGCTCTTGCAAATGACCAAGAGTTTAAGGCTTGTTTGTTATAAAAAATTTCAATTTTAATTTGATAATGATCAATTTAGATCTTAAAGTGATTAATTATGGTTAGTTATAACTTAAAAAATTCATTCCTTACCTTAAATGTATCAAATATAACCTTAAATAGTCAAGTAATGAGGGCATATTAAAAATAATTATAATATTCTTTCAAAAAAAAAATTATAATTGGACTAAAAGTGGACTATCCGTCTCATATTGAGTTCGTCTTGTCCATGACAAGCTATTTCTTATTTGATCAACAAATTTGAAAATTAAAATAATTTTCCAAAAAATAATATATTTACTATAATAGCGCCTAGCAAATCACAATGAATTAGCAACACAGTTTTTAAACGATCGAATAACAATAATTCAACATAAAGTGAATGCAGAAGTTTTACCCTTTATTTAACAGACGTACAACCCAACGGGTCAACTCTGACCCTAACTTGTTGGACCTTTTTTTAAACAGGTTTCTCGGGTTCAGTCATTTTTCAGGTTCAATTCCAGATTTCTGGGTTTCAACCCAATCTTTTGGTCGGGTTCCAGATCAATTTTCGGGTCGGATCAATATTTTCCAGATTTACAAAACATTATATCATACAATTAACTAGAAAGAATGAAAAATCCATGTGACATCCTTACAAAGAATTGCCATCATACAATTAACTAGAAAGAATGAAAAATTCATGTGGCATCCTTACAAAGAAATGCCACATGGAATAATCAAATTGTTCCATTTAACTAAATATCATATCATACATTCTAAAATCATTGAAAAAGTCCATTTGACATACTTAAGATTTGCCACGTGGAATAATCAAATTGTCTAATTGTTATATTTATTTAACCAAATATCATAAAATTAACCAAAAAGATTGAGCTAGTCTCTTAAGGACCGTCTCTTTCAGAGATCAAGAGATTGTCTCTTTCAGGGATCGTCTCTTTGAGAGACGTATCTCAAACCCATTCCATCTAAGATTAATGCCTACTTATCGTATCCTCAATGCCTACTTACATTATCTTTAATGCTTATTTGTCATATCCTTAATGCATACTTTCAATATCTTAAAAGTCTATTTAAATCATTCATAATACCTAATTATAATATCTTATAAACATATATAGTGTGCGGAATAACAAGAAGAAGAAGCCATGAAGATTGATGAGGAATAACAAGATTGAATTAATGAATGATTGAGAGAGTTTAGTGAAGAGGAATGATAAGAGTTGTAGATTCAGAATGTAAGTAAAGATTGAATGAAAGGATGCGCTATTTATAATTTACGGAATGTATTTGGGCCTGGGTTTAGTTAGTTATAAGGTCCTACCTCTACGCCTAAAAATAGGCATGCATATTTTAATAATAGGAGTTTTTTTAGGAATTAACTAATTTTTAGTAAACAAATTTAATACAGAAATTAATCTATTTTTAGGAAATTGCGTAAAAAGTCAAATATAAGATAATATATTAAATTGAATAAAAAGTCAAATATAACAAAAATAATAAAAGCATGGTTTAAACCTAAATTTTATATAATAATATTTCTACCCAACTTACAATTTATGGAAAATTCAAAACCCAATAATTTAGGATCGTTGGCCGATTTTTGAGCTCCATTGTAAATGGTGGATTGAAAACTTGATTGTTAAATTAGGGTGATGTGCCGTACCTTTTGCTAGTAGCAAGGTTTGAATTTGATGACCAAAAAGATCAAAAAAATTAATCAAAAAACCTGCTACAGCCGGTTAAGAATAGAGTGGGACTGTTTTCAGCAAACTTCATTAATAGTTTTGATTATTAAAAAATAATCAATAGTTAGGATTATTAAAAAATAATCAATAGTTAGGATTATTAAAAAATAATCAATAGTTGGGATTATTTCTAGACAATGGGTGATAGTTAAGATTATTCTTGGTAAATTTTCCTAAAAATAATTATAATTGGACTAAGTGGACTATCCGTCTCATATTTAGGGTAGGGTGCATACAAAAATAATGGGGAATAATTTGTGACTTTTTTTCTAAAATTTTATCCTATATTTTTTAACATTTTTTCCAACCTATTATAATCATAACGTTAATTTTTTTTAAAAAAATCTTAATCACAATGTTATTCTACAACTGAATTGCATAGAATTAGAAACACAAATTTTAATACTCCTAATAATTAGATTACTAGATTATGAAAAAAACTACTCACGCCTTAAATATAGCCCTAAAAACAAATATACTTTATTTTTTTAAGTGATAAAATAATAAAAACTTGAAATATATCGAATGATAGGATTAAAAATAGGAATAATTAACTAATCATCTTATCATCAATATAAAAATAAATAAATACTTGTACATAACATAATCATAAAAAAAAAAAAACAAAACCTTGTACAAGATTTAACCTTTTGTACTGTTCAAATACAAAACAGAATAAAATACTAGTACAAAGCAATCTATATATCCAAGTCATCATCAGGATCTTCATCAGAATCCGGCCTCTCATCATCTGAATCACGAAAATAAACTATCTCACCTATGGAAGAATTTTCATTCACTTGCGATTTCTCAGTTTTAATTGAATACCCATTTTGCTCCTCCATGAGAGATCGTCGGCCATCGTAAATTTGTTTAGCTTTGTCTGATTCTGAAAAAATAACATCATATATCACTCTAATGTCGTTAAACGGGTTCCACCTAGGCTATTCCTTCACATTAAGGTAGGGTTTAAGAAGGTAGGATGTATCATGTATGCATGTACGCAACCTTATACTTGTAAAAACAAAAAGGTTGTCGATTGACGTATTGATAGCAAACATTGCTTACAACTTCACATAAATGACTGTGTTTTACCAAGTATTATGATCTGACATAAAATAAATCTTCATCTTCGACTCATCAAAAATAACCAAAAAAATATTAGATGCCTACGATTGGAATGACGAAACTAATTCAGGGTAACCAAAATTCATACTCAACGACATTTCGTTACACAGATGCCATTAAGTGGTTCCACTTAGGTGGAGTTGAAAGGGACTAATGTACGCAGTTTTACCCTTGTTAGTGATAACAAAAAAGTTTCACTCTTTGTAGCAACCATGATTTGCAACTTCTCATAAATAAAGAAGCACACATAATTTAATGGTTCATTTTAACATAGTCCATTATAACCCAAAACGAAAGAACTATAAATCTGGAAATAAAGTTCAGACTAAACCAAAACAACAGTCTGGATTATGATGCATTAGTACCTTGGTGTTCAAAAGGAAGGACAACATTCGAACGATCGATTTGCTCCTTTTCTGACAACTGTAGATTAAATTGTACCTGCAGAGTGAGTGGCTACATGAGACTTGAATGATAAGAATAGATTATAGAATAAGAGATATTACCCTGAGTGAACAAACGACTCAGTGTCATTGTGCCTCGCGATACAGAGCACAATTTACTAACCTTTGGCACCAGTGTCTGTGCCATCGAATCTTCTTCAGAAGAAATTGACGTAAAAGTAATTCCTGACTGGTCAGCGTGAATTTCTTCAGACTGAACAAAGTTTAAAAGGTATCAAGAGACGGATAACTGAACTGAAACTTTTATTGATGAAATACTATGCATTAAGAATACCATTAATCTAACTCTTCCATTTCTGCGCTTGAGGTGTACCCTGAATTTTGCTTTTCTAAGATTTTGCTCTAGCAAAAACAAGCCTTGTCGTCCGCTATTAAGTTGAGTTACACCTTCCACACTAGCCACAATAGATGACATGTACTCTAGAGCAGCATTAGTACGATTATCATGAATATCTGAATGCAACGTCCAAAAGGCACAAGAAACTTGCTCTGCATCACAGAAATGAATAAGAAGCCAATCAGAATACTGAATGAGATATTGTCAAGAGCAACATAGTGTAAAAAACGGTAACGGTTGCAATCACGGTAACGGAACGGTGATGTGGTAACGGAGGTGATGCGGTTATCATAACGCCTAAATATCGGTCGAAATTGTAAGATATCCATTGATAAGGCCTAAAACGCGGTATTTTTTGCACCTTTACAGCGCAATGAATATTGGTTCGTATATATTGAAAACCTTTATAATGCAGCCGATGCGAGTGCGAAGCGGCCTTGTTTTTACACTATGACGAGCAAAACTTAGATTGCAAGGACACAGAAATCCAACTGTGCTCAAGAACTTGAAAAGATGAACACCCTCTAAAAATAGTGAGTCATATTGCATCGGCTGCATTGCGAAGGTTTTAAAAAACCAAACCGATGATTCCCGCGTTTTTAAGATGTAAACAATCGCGTTTTGGGCCGTGTTAAGGGATATCTCTTGCTTTCGGGAATGGAACAAGTTCAAAGATCTCAAGTTTGATAGTTACAAACATATACGTCCAAAGGTATGATACAAAAGCCAATATATTATAATTACCTAATAACGGTATTTTAGACCATTAAACAGCTCATGAAAAGGATTAAGGAGAAAAATATGGTAGCAAAAAATTATGGTATTTCTACATGAGGTATACTTTAGATCAAACAGAAAGAAAAATTAGTGCATAGTCATGAACAAATGGAAGTCAATGCCAAAGGAAATTTGTTTGCTTAAAGTTCCCCGGTAACCAAGAAAAAGTTTCTGAGGGACGCTACGCAGCCAAAGTTAAAAATGTTGAACTTATACTCATCGATCTTGTAGAAGAAGTTCTCTCTATTTTCTTATAGATCGTGTTTTTCTACTCCTTTCATGCTGAAAAAGAACAACCCACAATGCAAACTCGGAATGACACATTCCATGGCATGCTCAGAACTATGAGCAACACCAACACATATGTCGTAACCTTCATCAACAGAGCAGTCTCATTATACTATTTTTTGAAGGGGAGAGCAAGGAGAGTTCTTAGTTTTTACCAAACAGATTACGTCTTTCATACAAGCATTAAAATATGAACATTCTGTAATGAATTCACAAGAAGGGGAAACTCTGAGAATGAAAATAATTCTGTCAAGAAAGTGACTTGAGGAGAAAATAGAATCAAGCACTTATAATAGGAAAAAAATTCCGAAAAGGGAAAGTAGATATGCTTTACAGGGGACTTGGAGAAATAAAAGTTTGTAGGTTATTCTTTACAAATGTATTTTCCAATTCTTTTAATGAAAACCGACATCTTTTACATTACTCTTTCTTTCACATAAGAATCTCAATTCATTTTAGATTCTTGTTATCAAGTTAAGATCCAGCCAACATCAAAGGCTCCAACCTTATTGACATTTAAAATACATGTAAAAGTTACATGAACGCCTGAAGTCCAGATAAAGGCAAAGTCTGGGGGGAGCAAATAAGTTCATATATCTAAGGTTCCATATAACACGTGCAAAAACGATGTGCACTACGATATACTTGTTAACATCAGAAGTATACACAAAACAGAAGCCAAGAATTTAACACACATGAGGTCAAGATATAACATACCATGACTACGAATGCTACTAAGAAAGCCAGCTATAGATGACAACGAGACATCTCTAAGTAACCTTGTTACCTGGAAAAAGAATTACATTAGTTGTATGCAAGAAAACGGCAATCCTTAATTCCTTATATAGGCATATTTTAAAATTAACTAGCTGAGCGAAAATTGATCTTTTATACATGATATTTTGCATTACATAATACATCCTCATCTTGAATTTAGAAAGAAATGTGCAGATTATTTTCCCATTCATTCTTCCAACACAATCTCCTACCTTATCACAGAGCAAACAAATTTCAGCCTAGGTAAGGAAGTTAGCTGCTGAAGCAATGAGCGCAGGTGCTTGGGTGTGCTCAGGTAAGGAGCTAGGTGCTCAGCTCGGGTGAGAAGCCTAGGTGCTTGTGCGAACAGCCTAGGTACAACGACTGCACATAATTGTTTTCTTTTGAACAGTTTTATGTCTTATTGTTACGGTTTGACCATGGGGAATGTCGGAGGCTTTCTCTAATTTTGAAAGCATGTAAAATGTTCCTTAAAGAAAGAAAGATTTGAGAAAGAGAATAGTGACTAGTGAGCCTCCATTTTAGGATTTTGGAAAAACTAAAATAGAGTGAGAGGTAGTAGAGTTAAATTAAGATCCGACTAATTGCTTCGTTATATCACAAAAAACATATTATTTTTCTGAAGGGAGGAGACACAATGAATTACCGAGTCAATTGCTATGCATAAACGATCCTTTCCTTCTCCAACAATTCCTGTGGCACAAACAAGAATTCAAGGTCAAAACATAGCAGTATAACACAACCATTAGACATGAATCTCCATTATTCCCTTGCTTGAACACAATCAGCAATTACAATTGACCAATCTCAGCATATCAAGTTACAATCAAAAACAAAACGAAATGATACCTTTGCCCAGCTTGAGAACTTCCAAAAGCATTTTCTCCAAATTCCTCACATCCCTGAAAACTGTCACCCCAAACTTAGAATCAGGGCAACTGCCAATTTTCCCATTTTCTTTCAGCTTATGCTTCCAACCAAGAGGATCTGTATAACAATCCAGTATCCGAACCCTACAAGTGAAATTCCCAATGTCAACACATTCCTGACTCTACAGCAGAACCAGGAGAAGGTTTTAGCTTATCGTGATTCTCTTTCTTAACTAGTAATGTAAGAAAAAAGACACAGAATTTCAAGTGAAAAATTACAGCCAATACCATACACAAAAACCTCAACAGTGTATGTAGGAGCATCTTAAAAGATACAATCACAAAATCGTCCATATGTCCAGAAAGGTGAATCGTTATTTAAACAGCTAAAGTTACTATGAGTGATTTTATCTTCTAGACAAAGTTGAGGAGGGAGTACTCAGTACATAATCTAATAGGTCTTAGGAACTTCCACACAATTTATTCATCAACAATCTTATCATTTTTAACTAAAGCAAACAATATAAACTTTTAACATGAAGATCAAATAAATTGATGGTTATAATCATGAATCATGATTGCCCGAGATCAATACACAACTACAAGTTTGATAAGTGAAAATACATCAATCACATTGAATCATCAATTGCTCCATCCTTCTATGTAATTCGAAAACTTCAACTCTTCACTCAAATTTAAACATCAAGAATTTTACTCAATTAAACAAAAACCAGGCAAATGAACTTCAAACACAAATTAAAAAAAAGTAAAAAAAAAACACATACCATTTATTCAAGGAATCACCGTCAAATCCTCCATTTTTCAGCAAATCCATATAATACGAAGGACTTCGAGAAAATGCCACAATCACGATTCCTCTGTCAACAAATTAAGCACAATATATTAGCAAAACTGAAAAAAGTAAATCAACATGGAGAAGTTAAAGTTAAATTAACTCGCTAAAAACAGTGAAGATAAGTTAAACCTAGATTGCGATTTTCCCGCCAAAATGCAGGAACATAGTTGAGAGAGAACGTGATCAAAGACATGGGAAGAAAGAGGGGAAAGGATAGAATCCTTGATTGTGAGAGCTGGAGCGAGTTCTCCTTCCAATGCTCCATCTCGGAGAACTCTACAAATTGCTTCCGCCATTGATGATGAATGATGAAGCTCTAAAACCCTAACTTTCAATTTGGGGGTTTTGGTTTTGATTGTAGGCTGATTTTTTGTTTTAGAGTGCTTTTGCATATATATTTTTCAAACGTCGTCGTTTATTTGTCACTTAAAAATATGCTCTTTAACTTTAACTAATATTCATTTTCATGTATTATTATTATTATTATTTATAAGTTATTTTCCAACAAAATAAAATTTAGAAACCATTTCCAATAAACTTGGTTAAAAAATATGTAAAAAAGTTATGGTTTCATATGTTATTATAAAAATAAATTCAAATCTTACTTAATCAATAATCCTATTTTGATCAATAAAGATAAAGATTAGTGATAAGTTTATAAAACATAGATTTTCCTATTGAATTAATTAAATCACAATAATCCATGAGCAGAAGAAATGACACCCTAAATCCTAATAGCAGGGTCGTTCTTAAGAGTAGTTTTGAAGTGCAACTGTCTTAGGCCTAACTTATGAAGGGACCTAAATTAAGTTAATTCGTATAATTAAAATTATGTATTTGCATAAGTAGCTTCTAGCGTGAATCGAATTTACAAACATTATGTCTCTCGGTTAAGCGCATAACTACTTAACTACATAGTTGGAGATAAAATAACCGAAAATTTTATTTATGTTTGGGCCTTATTATTTTTCACCTAACGCCCAAAATTTTTTTTGGAAGGAATAGTAGTTTTTCTTTCTCTATACTAGGTTTATGGCCAAATAATAAAAAGAGAAATTAATTTTTAAATTGTTTAGATATTTGTCTATGTGATTTAATGTGATATGTGATATGTGATGATAGATATTTAAACAGAAAAATCAATAAAAATTAAAAATTTGAGGTTCTACATTTAATTGTGTCGTTCACTTATATATTTTATGTTATAAGTGAAAAAAGTCAATTATTAATTTATATTCCTAAAATTATAAAATTCTTGTAATTTAAGTTTATTATCATTTCTTTCACACTTATAAGGTATTACCTCCGTTCCATTTTAGTTGTACCATTGGATTTTGGCACAATATTTAAGGGTTGTTAAATTAGTATGGTAAAAGTAGGGATGATGTATGATTGATGGTGATATGTGGGGTAGAAATAAAAAAAATTATTATAAATAGATAGTGGTTGTGACTTGTGAGTACATTAAATAATTAATGGGATAATGTGTGATTGATGGTGATATGTTGTGTAAGTAGATTGCTTTTGCCAAAAATAGTAATGTTGCAAGTAATATAAAACATCCAAAAATGGTAAGTGTTGCAAGTAAAATGGAACGGAGGAAGTAGTTTTCGTATTGGAATTTGGAAAACGTTAAATAATTTTAGCCTATTTAGGTACAAATAGCTAATTAGGTGGCAAATTCTCTAATGCTGGTGGTTGATATATTAGTTGTTTGAAACAGCTTGTTAGTACTTACAAACATGTTTTAAATCATTGGTCAAATCATCTGCTATAATAACAGCTAATTTTTATATCCTATTTTGCCAACATATTGAATAATTTGTGGATGAAATTTACTTGTTTGACTTGACTAGAAGCTAGTAGTATAAGTGGTCTATGATGTAATAAGATGATAAGAGATGCCAAAATTATACTAGAATCTCAAAATTTTATGTGCCGTAGGTTATGGGCTCATATGGAAAAGTTTGTGAGGAGCCTAAAATAAGACAAAATAGATATGGCAAAGATTTTGACAATTTAAAGATAAACTCCAAAAATCTCATTTTCTATTGATTCTCTTGGATTTTTAAATCATCATTATCATCATATCCATTGTTTCCGCACATAGATAAATCTATGATCAGGGTCTGGGGAAGGAACGTCGACGGCATCTCATACCCATAAGGAGAGGGCGGTCAAAAGAGTCATTCGGCTCAAGAGAGGTCTTCAAAGATAGGGACCTGCAAATATATGAAATCGTGCAAATATATGAAATCTTGGATTTTTAAATGTGTTTTTTTATTTTTTGAAGATGGATTTTTAAATGTGGTTTGTAATTTAAAGGTCTTATTTTTCTTATTTTAAAATAATAAATGTAGGTAGAATAATTTTAAAAAATTATTTAAACTAAATGTTAACATGAATCATCACAAAGATTTATTTAATAAAAAAAATCAAATAAAAGTAGTTCAATTAATTGTTGATAATTATGTAACTCAAAAAAAAAAATTGTTGATAATTATGTGTAAATGCAAAAGTTATAGGAGTATATTGGTTTAAGATATGAAATATTATTTACAAATTTGTTTTATGTTACTTACGACCAACTACTAATAATAAAGATGAGAAATGAAGTGAAAACAGATTTATTAATTATATACATTTTAATTTTCAAACCGCTTACAATATAACATATGAAAAAGATTATAGCAAATTTAATGAGACAAAATAAATTATTATTAAATTTAACATTAAAAAATAAACTTATGTGGGAGGAATTAAATTTGATAAAAAGTAAAGTATTTCAAAAATTGTTTAATTCATGAAATTTTCACATTGTTTATATTGCAACTATTGATTTTTATTGATACAAGCTCATATTAAACTTATTTTATTTTTACTATATTTGATCATATACTCAAATTTTGAGTCGAATATATTGTATAGTATGTATGAGTTGGTAGTGTTCTATGTTTTCTTTTCTTTTCTATATAAGGTAGTTCAGATTTTTGAATTTTACGTAAATTTACAAATTAAGTTAAATTAAATTATTTTAATTATCATATTAAAATTCTAAAAAGAAATAAAAGAATTATAAATTATAAATAATATGGACCTTTTGTTATTACAATCAATTTGTTGAATTTATTACACTTTAATTTGACTTTATTGAGTAAGACATTTGGCTATGTGGGTGAAGTTATTTAGGCTTTACTCTTTGGAAATATATGGAGCATGTAGAAGTTTGGAGAAGCCACTCCAACCCCTCATTACCTCCCCCTTGTTTTCATGGTCCATTAATAAGCTTTTTCTTTGAATATATTGTTTTTTTAAAAAAAATATTTATATTTTTTTTTCTTCAAAAAAAAATTTATATTTTTGAAATAAATAGTTATTAATAAATAGAGAAATTATGAGTCTTTGGATTAAATTAAAATTATTTGTATTTATTAACTGACATAAATAGTATACCAATCCAATTTTAATTTTTAAGAAGTTAATGAATTATTTGGTTAAAACTAAATGAATTGGAATTATCAATATCCAACGACTTAATTGAATCGGAAATATCTTCAAAAAAAGTGTTTGTTTTCCTTATTATTTATGTTTTAAATATAAAATTTTATATTTTATGGTCACAATTATACATACATATTTGAAAGTTAAACAATATCTTATTCTATCTTTTCTTTATGATAAAAACATCAACATATATCAAACAAAACTTCTCACACTAGCAACTTCTCTTAATCTTCCTAGAGCCGGGGGACTCCTTTTTGTTGTGCCCTCCTTTATGGGTATGAGTTGCCACCGTCCTTTCCTGCTCAGACCATGTCCGGCCATAGTGTGCTATGAGCGGGATACAATGGGTAGGATGATGATAATGACTTTATCAACAACATTCCAAGACAATGGAGTATATGTTTTCTATTTTTAAATAATTATACATTAAATATTTTCAAATATTTATAAAGCAAAACAAATAAAATTCCACTTAATTATATTTTTTCTTTACACATTTTTAAAAAATAAATTTTAAAATAAGATTGATTGATGAATAATAAGTGACTATTTAAAGATAGTCATAAGAAAATATATATTAAATAAAAAGAAAAAAAAATTAAAGAAACACCCTTGCATAATAGAGTCCAAAGTGGAGATTTGAGAAAAGGAAAAGGCAAAAGGAAAGAATGGGCATATTTTGCTTACTTGCCGATGGACAAAAGATGCAAGCTACTATCCTGTCCCTTTTAAATTACAGAGAAATGAGGTTGTTTTTAAAAACGTAGTAATAAATGAGGAGAGATAATAAATTGTGTGGATGAAATTAAAAAAAAATAAAATGTGTGGATGCGATTAAAATAAATTGGTGAGCCATTGTCCAAATTTTAAACAGATGCAAATAGGACAGACTAAAATAAATAATGATGCAAATTTAATGGGACAGGGGGAGTATCTATTTCCTACTTTGCACGTGATATCGAAGGGACTAGTTACTTACACATTTACATTTAGGAGAGCCAAGTAATTAATTTCAATTTATTTAAAAAATATTGTTAAAAAATAAATTTTAAAAATTATAAAGTATTTTTTACTTATCAATAATGTTACTATACATATATGTTAGGTGTTTGAATATTATTCATCAAGGACTCAAGGTACTCTCTATCCACCTTTTGCTATCCATCTTTGCCTTGTATGTCTATGAGAAGTATATTTAATGGACCCACCTAAATATATGATTTTGTAATTCTTTATTTTAACAAGCTATATAATTTAATTGGCTATTAATTTTTAAACATAGTTAAATTAAACTTGTCACAAATTTCGAATAAATTTAAGGGATTACAACTTACAAGAATGCGGCCTATCTAGTTTCGGGTTGGTATGGGTCACGGTCCGAGTCATAAAAAATATATAGTATGTTAAATTGATGTTCAGTGTTCGAACCCACAATCTTCTATGCGCTTTGACAAAGGCGTTTTCAGCTAATTGGTGTTTGGCATGGGCCACGGCCCAAGTCATAAAAAATATATAGTATGTTATACTGATATTCAATGTTCAACTTGTCACTAAATGTGCACACGATGTGAAGGTTAATTTGAGAGAAGGTGAACCGTGTTTGGCTCGCTTTTGACTTGGTATTGACTCACTTTGAATACGCTCTAACACTCAGAACTGATTCTAATAACAGAAGAACTTAAAACATAGTACTATGTGTCCCTCTAATTTTGTTCAAATAGCTGCAATTGGTGTAAAAATTTAGAAAAGTTGATAAAGTGGTATTTTATGGAAAATTCGACAAATGTATGTATGAGATGAGAGGGAAGTTAAATGTGTAGATGAGAATAGGTTATGAATAGTGATACCCCAGGCCAAGCTTTAAAAAAGGATTAATAGACTACTAATATCAATAAAGTGCATCTTCATTTCAAGTCTATTTGCTAAGAACACTATAGTTAAACGTGCTTGGTGGTAGTAATCTTAGAATGAATGACCTCCTAAAATGTAGTTATCGGGTGAGCACGATGAGATTAAAGTCCATTGAAAAGACATGTGTTAGTTTGTGGTAAGACATATAGGTAATCCATAGGCTTCTAATTTTAGTTTTAGATACTTCTCTTTAGCTTTTTCGAGTCGGGGGACTTCTTTGACCGCATTCTCCTTCATGGATATGAGTTACTGCCATCATTTCCTCTCCAGATCCTATCCATAATTTTTCTATAAGCGGGATATACTGGGTAGAATGATGATAATGATATAGGTAATCTATAAAGAATCTAAATAAAAGTACTTCCTCCGTTTTGATTTACTTGCTACCATTGCATGGGCACAAAGATTAAGAAGTTACTGTGCAATGATGAGCAATAGGTGAAAAGTTGCTTTTTTGGAATTTTTTAATATTATTTGTTGAAAAATGAAAAAGAAAAATAGGAGTAATTAGATATAGAGTAGGATAAAAATAGGAGTATGTATAACTTTAAATGATTGTTTTTTTTACTAAAAAGGAAATGTAGCAAGTAATATTAAATTTTCCAAAATGGAAAATGTAGCGAGTATTATGGAACGGAGGAAGTATAAACTAGAGTGATTGTAGTTAAGTGAGAGGAAGAAAGTAGCCGACAGTGATGAATAAAATCTTTCCCAGGTATAAGGTGAGAAGGGCTCCTATTTATTTTGGAAAATTGATTGATTGTAGCTTTACAACTAATACACTTTGAGATCACAAGTCACAACAACTACTATAACTTCTCTAGATCTTGCATTATTTCCCCTTTTTAGCAATCAACTCATAATTATAAAAGACTACAATTATCATATAACTCATATGTTAATGAATTATATGAGACTCGTTTACGCTACAAGCGTAAAAAAGATAAAGGTAAAGGACCTTTCTGGTATCCCGCACAAGGCAGGGTTCGAGTGGGGGGTTTTTTTTTCTTGAAAGATGCGGACAAATCATACCCGTACCCCCAAGGAGGGGGTAAAAAGAGATGCACGCGGTCAAGAAACACCCAATTAATACATGCGCCTAGTAGGGGTCGAACCTTAAACCTTCTGCTAGCTCCACATGCAGATGCTCTATCTATTGAGCCACACGCGCTTTTGGCCTAATGAAATTATTGTTCTTATATACAGTGCTAAATATTTAACTTGAAATAAGAGGTGAATGGAATTCAAACTCGTGGTCTCTTATCACGTTGGTTTATGATACCATATCATTATCAAAGAATCAACTTAACCAAAGGTTTAAACTGATGGTTAAAGTCTCAAAATATATTATAATATTCCTTCTTATGCAGCTCAAATGGGACATTTGACTTTTCACGGATTTTAAGGTGAGTCAAAATGGGTCCCTTTGAGTAGGAGAGAGAGAGTGATATTATGGGACATTTTGGGTCAAAATGGGACCCTAGGAAAAAATTAGATAATTAAGTTTATTAAGGTTAATAAGTAAATAAATAAAGTGAATAAGGGTATAAGGGTAAAAAATTCATGCCAAAAATGAAAAGGAGACATTTTAGATAACTTGACCCAAAATAAAAATGAGACATTTTAATTGAATAGGAGGGAGTATCTGTCAACATACAAGTACAACTCACTCATTTGCATGGATTTAGGCTCAAACTTGTCTAAACCATGACTCCTGTTATTAATTAATAAAGCTTATTATATTTAATTGTAAATAATAAAATAATATAGAAGAATAAAAGTCAATTAATATTCAAAATGTGGTTGTGCACTTTGCTAAGAAGAAATGGAAAAGAAAATGTAAAAAATATATTTTCCCTTTATTTTTCTTCTACAAGTTTGTCATTCATATTTTATTGCGCCATGATTGATGGATATCACATGAGGCCGCTTCCCCACGGGCAATTTTCATGTGTAAGCATTTAGCATTTATATGTAAATTTTTTATCTTTTAATTATTCAATGACCATAAAATAAGAAGTTTGTATTTTGTTAATATATATTAATTGAATTATTTAATCTATGTATAAAGCGTATTTTATAATAAGACAACATTTTATGAACAATAAATTAATTTATTATTATTATTTAGTTTAAATGTTAATTAGCCTTTAATTTATTTAAATTTTTTACTATACTTTTAATTATTAACTCATTTTTTGTTTAATAAATGAGCAATAATAATCAATTAATACCAATAAAATATTATTAAATGACTTAAACAATAATTTTAAATGCTCATAAAAAACCCTAACATTCAAATAAGTCTATTGAACGAGCCATTGAAAATATTCAGCTTTTGACTCTTATAGCTATACAACTCACTAAATAATAATTCGTATGTTAATTAAGATCACGTTAGAATTTCAAACTCCTATCTTTAAAAAAAAAACCTAATATTGATATCTTTGGGGTGTTAAGTATAAGAAATATATTACCTCAAAAAAAAAGTATAAGAAATATATCATGAAATTTATTTAATTAAATTTGGTCTAATGTTAGTTCACTTCAACTCAAGACTTCTAAATCAAATTGAATAAAACAATCATTTTAAAGTTTATTAATTTAATTAAAATTGTCAATCTACCAAACACAAAATTTATGTGCTACCTAAAAAGTCTTTTGAATGTTGAATTGAATAAGAAAGTTTGAATAATAATGATGAGAAAATGAAGTAATTTTGTTGAATTGAAGTTTGTCCCAACACATGCAATGTTTCTTGGAATGGTATATTGGTTTCTTCATACACAAAAAAGTATTATAAATTATAATTGATCAATTGCCAAACTTCTAAGGGTCAACTCTTTTACTTGTTTTGATCATTGGATTGGAGCTTGTGCCTTAAACTACCTTTCTAAGGTGGGTATACAATGGCAAAGTTGCATCATACCTTAACCCTTAAAAAGTGCATATTTGCCTACATGGCTACATCATCATCATTATTCTACGCAGTGTATCTCGTTCATAGAAAAACTATGGATAAGGTTTGAGGAGGGAAGAAAAGCGACAGTTCATACCCATAAAAGAGAGCGCGACTAAAACAGTCCCCCGATTCAAGAAAGATAAAGAGAAGTAATATAGGGCTCGAACTGTGATTTGAATATGAATTTCTTGCACCTAAGTGAGAATAAATCTTCTTATAAAGGAATGAAAATCAAATTTTTGTTATTAGAGTGAAAGTAAGAGTCTTTAATTGTTAGAATATGTTATTATTTTTGTGTGTATTACTTAAAACTATGATTTACAAAGTAATTAATTTTGGTTCGGTTAATTTTTTTTTTATTCAGGAGTTAGATAGAGTATTGTTACAGATAATGAGGGAGAGAATTAATCTTCTATAGTTGGTAAAAATTAAGTCTCTATAATAACATTAATAGGGTGAACCTTTAACCACTGAGCTAACCATAATTATCCTACCGTTTAGATTTTTGGATTTATAAATTTATCATTATCACATGAGAATTAGAATTAGAATAATAAAGAGTTTGTCTCTGTAGGGAAGTAGTGAGCCATGTAAAAATTAAAATCATGACATTTTCAATAAGCAATACTTACTCTTTAACTGTGTCAAAAGTAACTCTCTACTTTATTAATTTTATTACGTTTCTGTTTTCATATAGGGTTATTTTCCAAGTTTAATTTGATACTCAAAAATACTTTGTACAAAAAAGATGACCCTGCCTTCAACTTTTTTAATTTTCACCATTGTAATACTAAATTCGGTGATGATATTCATTTATTGTACTGGTTCACAAATTAGATTATTTTATTGATCCCCAATTTTTTTACTTGCATAGATAATAATAATAATAATAATAATAATAATAATAATAATAATAATAATAATAATAATATACATCACTTTTTCTATTTGAGGTGCATTGCACTCGCTAGCAACAATACATATAAATCCACCACTACGACATAATATGAACAAAATAATTCATTTAAAGCATAACAAATTTTTATTTTTAAAAATTCTATGGAGTATAATTAATTAATTTTCAAACAAGCAAAGAAATAATTAGAAAAACATATTTAGAATGTTGGCTATCGCAAATTGTTTTGCGATACGCAAAAATACACGTCTTCAAAGTACAAAATGATAGCTACGCATCTAAACAAGACAAACTCATCTAAACAAGAAAAATACAATCCATTAGATTGTAATTTTTTCAAATTCTGAAAAAGGCTATAGAATTCCTTTAAATAAGAAAATAACATTATTTCTGTAAATCATCATCATCATACCTAGTGTATCCGGTCGCTCATAGACAAACTATGGTCAGAGACTGAGGAGGAAAGATAGACGACATCTCATACCCATATAGGAGAGTGCAATCAGATAGTCCATCGGCTCTAAAGATTCTTCAATGAGAGCGGTTCCTGCAACTACCCGAAAGCCTGCAATTTTCAGCTACATTAGCCATGTATAGTAATCAACTAACTAATGAAAACTTAACAAATAGAATATGTACAAATAACTAAACAGACGATAATGGAAAGATAGGGGTGAATATGTTGTGCTAATCGCCTAATCCTATATTTTCATTAGATCATAAATTAAGTTATACGAGTGAAAAATAGGAGTATGAAATAAATTTTGTAATTTTATACAGGGGTGAATATATATTTAATTTAATTAATTACAGTTTTAATTTAATTATTACAGTGGGACACGTTTTTATTAAAGGTGAGTAATTACTTTTTACTAAATTGGATATACATTTTTGTTATGTGACTTATTATTTGAAATGCCATCAGTTTCAACCTTTTCCTCCAAAACATAAACTCTAATTCTATCATCCTTCATCCAAATCATAATTTTCCCCCAAAACCAAAGATGATAAAGTTAGAGTTTATATTTTGGCGAAAAAGGTTTAAACAAATGGCATTTAAAATAGTGAGCCGTATAAATAGGCGTATAACAGGCCTTAAAGCTTCGAAATTAACCTTTGCTAACATTTTAAGTGCAAAAAAGGCATGGTGGAACATTTAATAAACCTCATGATTATTACGTGAATTTTTTAAAACTTAAATAACACTTGAAATTTCCCACAAACTAATAATAAATAATCAACCGAAAGTAATAAATGGTTAATAACGAGAAGGAATTGGTAAACAACGGTTATTCGTAAGATTAACAAGTCACCCTTACGTGGTACAATGTGATAGGATGAACACAAATTCTTGTGAGAGACGGTCTTTATGAAAGACCATCTCTATTTGAACTGCCAATAAAGAAAATGTAGAGTAAAACTAGATATTAAGCTCTAATGGGTTGGACCTGAAAGACGTCTTTTAGAAAGACGGTCTCTCAGGAAACTAGCTATAGGATGAAAGTTTTATTATTTTAATTTATCTTTCTAGATTTCGTATATTTTAATTTTTTTTATTTCCAAAAAATATTATTTTTTTTTATTGATTTACAAATCAAGATTAGGATTTTTCGGTTAATAACAAATTACCCTCATGTTTCCTGTTTTCTGTTCCTTCTTCTTACACCCACCGACCCTCAATTCCTTCTTCTTCTTCCCATTCATATTCTGATAAATCAAACTATAAAATTTCCCCCAAATTTCCATCAAAAACCCACAAAATTAATTAAAAAAATCATTTTTATTTGTGTCAATTTGTAATTGTACCTTTCAATTCACTTCTCTCTTTCTCTCTCTTAAGATACCACAAAAAACCCATTCTCTGGATCTCAATCTTCCATTCCTTTTTCTGTTTCCCTCTCCATCAATTTTTCACCTTCCCTTTTTATTTTTCTATATAAAGGTCCAATTTTTCTTAATTATGATACACATTTTCCATTTTTCTCAATATACCCACTTCACATTTCCTTTTTCTCTCTAACAATCAATCAAATTTCTATTCAATTCATCTCAATTTCACTACTTTAGACCATTTACATTTGTGGGTACCAATCAATTTTCCATTTTTCCTTTGAAGTTTCAATCTTTTTGTGTTCTGGGTGGAGGAGAGTTTTTTTTTTTTTTTTTTTTCTCTCCTCCTGTAAATTTATTGATCTTTTACAATGGCAACAGAGTTTGTTGATGATGTTTCTTACTTAACTTTTTTACCCATTTCTTTGATTTTTGTTGTGATTTGTTTGGTTTCCTTTTTGAAGAAGAAAAGTAAGGGTATTATGACAGGAAATGGGCTTTTTTGGGATGATGATAATCTTCAAAAACTTAAATGTTCTGTAAAAAACTATGATTGGGGCAAAATTGGGAGTGATTCTGAGGTTTATAGATTGTATAGTGCCAATTCTGAGGCTAATAAATTGGATCCTAGCAAACCCTATGCTGAATTATGGATGGGAACCCATGAATCTGGCTCATCTCATGTGGTCAAGAAAGGGAATTTTTTGGGTGATGGAAACCCAGGTTTTGTTTTCTTGAATGGAAAATGTGGGGATATTAAAGGTGATACTCTCAAGTCTTGGATTGCCAAGAACCCTAATGTACTTGGTAATAAGGTTGTTGAGAAATGGGGCTATGATCTACCCTTCTTGTTCAAGGTAAAAATTTGGTCAAGTTTTTTATGTATGTTTTCAGTTGTTGTTTATAAGTTTGATTTTGCTAATTTAATTCGTCAGTTAGTTCGTCTTTTGAATTCTCGTGATTTGCTCAAAATGGTTCAAGAATAGCTTAAAAGTTAAAACCGACCATAATTTACTTTCTTTGATTTGCCGGGTGATTGATTAGTGAATCATGTGACGCTGATGTGTGAACTTACAATTTTTATGGACCAAGTAAAAAAAGTTATTTTTGTGTACTATATGTAGATATGATATATAGGAAAATTTGTGGTGAATCTTGTGATAGGAGTTTATATGTGATTGGTTTGTGCTTAATAGGAATAGTTTGGTTGTAATGCTGTTATTTTGATCATTGTAGGTTCTGTCGGTTGCAAAAACACTGTCCATACAAGCTCACCCATGTAAAGAGTTGGCAAAGATATTGCACAGGAGGGACCCTAGTGTTTACAAAGATGATAATCATAAGCCAGAAATGGCTCTTGCCGTAACGAAATTCGAGATCCTTTGTGGGTTTGTTGGTATTGAGGTAAGAAGCTAATCCATGCTTCTTTTCTTCAATTGATAATAGTTGATGACTACTTGTTTTGGTAGTTTTAGTTGTTTGGTTTGAAGTCCTTGGTATTTTTTTCTATGCTTTCTTTTTCCATGGATAATTCGTAAACAACCTTTTTTGTTATCACTAGTAAGGTTAAGATAGCGTACATCTGACCCCTCAAATGGCCATGTAATAACGGAATGTTGTTTGTTGTTCCATAGAAGCTCGAATGAATAAGGACTTAAATCTTTCCACTCATTATAGTAAAATGGAACTCTCTTTTATTTTGATATGATATTATTGAGGAACCATTTTGTTTCCTATAGAATTATGTTCTCATGGCTTATTCTTGCTATAGTTTGACCATAATGGCTACATGTATGTCTTTATAGTTTCTACACCCACCCCCTACCCTCGAAAAATGATTGAGTGGGTCAAAATAGGTTAACATCCTTGCTGATGCTTTTGTCTTCTTCCAACTTCAGGATCTCCAAAAGATTCTTAAAGGCGTTCCGGAAATCTCACAGCTAGTCGGTGCTGCTGTAGTGGATCAAGTTTTGAATGTTACTGTACAAGACGGGGAGCATGAAGTTAAGGCTGCATTGAAACAGCTTTTTACCCATATCATGTCAGCAAGCGAGCATGTCGTTGCTGAGGTGCTATCACAGTTGATTAGTCGCTTGAGGAAGAAGAAAGAGGTATGTATTTTCTTTCATGTTTATATTTGTGTTTAATTTTTACGGGTTTTTAGTTTGCGATGAATAAACTTGTGGGTAAACTTTTGCATTAATTGTCGTACCAATATTACAAATTTAATCACCGTTGCCAATCTATAACCAATTGTATGATATACTTACAAAATTTCAATGTTGAGACATTAGAGCTTGTTTGAGGATATTATATGTTGCTTTCTTTCATGTAACAACTTAAGCCCAGTTGATAACTTTTGATATTATCCGTGAAGGTATTAAGTGTTAGTAAAACATGGGATCTACTTGATGTTTGATCTATGTCTCGTCATTAACAATTGTTTACTTATCAAATTACTCTGTATTAATTAAACGTCAAGATGGTGGATTTTTGTACTTCATATGGCTGGTTTCACTTTGAAGGGAGTACGGGTATAGTTTCATCATAAAAAATGGGAATTATAGCAACCTCGGAGGGTGGAGGAGGAGTACTCGGTACATTCCGAGACTTGAATTTAGGCTTTTGAAGTTGACGCTTGCAAAAAAGTGTGACCGGTTAGAGCAAGCATGCACTCAGCAATATCTCGTCATTGAATAAATCATCGTGGCTTTGTTGTTTGATTGATTTCTCCATTTTCCCGTATAAGTTACATGCTTTCTTACATCCATTTTTTAAGCATAACACAAGTTATATGCTCTCTTACATCCATTTTTTAAGCATAACACATTTTCCCTATGCTTGTTTAGCCAATTTGTGATAGAACCGACACTTTATTTTTGGAAATATCTTTTTCCTTGTGAATCATGTTCCCTTGTTATGGGATTTTTTGGATGTTTTCTAGTACAATGTGATTAACTTTTGTGAGTGCTATTTAACTATTAAAATTTTCCATTTATCTTGACTTAATGTCCCTACAACTTTTTTCTCTTTTACTTGAGTGGGTCCTTGCACTCATTTGTGTTTTGTGTAGAAGTGTTCAAAACAAATCTAATGACCGGATATTCACCCGACCTTATAACCAAACTCGATGTGACCCGACTTTAAAATGAATTAACAATTATGTAAAAACCCGTGTAAACACAAAACCCGATTTTAAACCGATCTGAAACACCTGACCTGAAATCAACCCGACGACCCGAATGAACACCTCTTGCTTTGTGTCAGTAATTGATAATGTAATGTCTTTTGCTCCAGTTAACATCAGAGGAGAAGTTGGTCCTACGGCTTGAACAGCAATATCCAGGTGACGTGGGTGTACTAGCTGCTTTCCTTATGAACTTCGTAACTCTTAACCCCGGTGAGGCCTTGTGCTTGGGGGCGAATGAACTCCATGCATATGTATCCGGTGATTGCATAGAGTGTATGGCGACTTCAGATAATGTTGTTCGGGCTGGTTTAACTCCGAAGAAGAGGGATGTGAAGACTTTGTGCGAGATGCTCACATACAAACAGGTAAATGCGCGACTCACACTTAGCCATTCAGTTTTGGTTGCTTTGTGTTGCTCCAAAATCCCGTGAATTTCTGTTGGTTCCACCTGTTATATATACGTAGCAATTTAACCAATTTGCTAGTACGTCTGGTCCCTCTTTGTTTCCGTCATGGCTTTAGTACTTCCTCCATTAATTATACCTTTGACATCATGCGGGCTGGCAAGTGACATGTCTATTATTGCTGCGGACCTAGGATTTTAACGATGGGGGGTCATCGAATTTAATTATAATAAATTAACAGAAAAAAGGAGGGGGACTCAACATATTTTACAATTTTTATCAAGAAATTTGGTATATATTTTATTTATAATTTATGCCAGGCCTAGTGTAACATGATTCGCCGGATAATTTGCCTTACGGATTCGCGATTCGCTCAAAATGACCCTAAATAGCAAAACCGACCACAATTAGCGTTTCTTGTTTCGCGATTCGCAAGTAGATTAGTGAATCATGTGACAGTGCGACTATTGTCTAAGACACGCTCTCTCTCATTGATCGAACCCCCTTGACCTCTTCCCTCTCTTTCTTTCCACGTTTCTCTGACCGTACTTTCTGACTTTCAGGGTCGCCCCAATATTCTTAGGGGCTTTAACGTTGAGGGAAGTGACGGACGTACAAAAAGGTACCGTCCTCCGTTTGAAGAGTTTGAGGTAGATCATTGTGATCTCCCCGAAGGAACATCAACCAAATTTCCCGCAATGGCCGGTCCATCCCTATTTGTAGTCACAGAAGGGACAGGAACAATAAGTACTACGCCCTTTTCATCGGAAAAGATAAGAGTAGGCGATGTTTTATTTGCACCGGCTAACACAAAATTCAGCATAGAGTGTACTGGTAAACGGCTGCAACTGTATCGAGCTGGAGTGAACAGCAAATTCTTGTGAACGTCCCGCACAGAGGACGGAGCTGCTGCATAGCGCGCTTATATTTCCGATAATTCTTTTGGCTTTCTTCCTGCATCATTTTTTCACTATTTTGAGATTTGATGTATCTATATATATATTTGTTAATTTTAGCCGAAAAGCGAAAAGAAAAACTTATGTTGTGCACATATGTATGCTATCACAAAAGAGTATAGTAAAAAAGTAGCAAGAGAAATTTCTCACATATCCATCCTTTGCGTTCTCGTTTGTTGCTTGTCGAACTTACGATTCAGTGTTGTCTTTGCTCCCTCGGTCGAGGCCCGAGAGGCATAAAGATAGTAAAATCTGAGGTGGTGTGATTAATAATCAATTTGATGTTTATTAGTCATATATAAGGGTATTCAAAACCAGGTATCGGGTCAATCCAGATCTGAAAATCCATATATCCGATTTTTAAGATACATGTTATTGTGATCCGGTATCGACCCAGTTTAAACCGGGTATTCGGAATTTGGATACTTGGTTTACACCAGGTCGGAATTCGGAGACTCGGTTTTGTTTCTCATATAATACATATTACATTTGGGTTTAGATATGACTAATAAACATCAAATTGATTATGTGTATGATGAAACTTATTTGCTTCAACATGTTATTAAACCAAATATTTAATTAACTTGGCATATTTTACAAAGCCGGAATCAACGTCATAATCAAAATCAATAAATAGATCATGAGAAACATAATCAAACTATATGCAAGGGAAAATAGAAATACGAATTGTGATTTCGTGACATGAAAAACAACCTCATAACAATACGCAGCGTCAAAAATACATTACGCAAAAATGTCAAATAAATCAATATTTGATTAATTCGTTGAAAATAAACTCAGCTATTGTTTTATTTTTAAATAAATTAACCTATTTGGTATGATTGTTAAAAATAATTACAACTATTGTTTGTTGTAATTGCTTAACTTACAAAGAAGCTTTTTAAATGGTTATACAATAGATGGGTTTATTTTTAGATAGATAAATTTATTAAAAATAATAATAAATTTAATTTCAAGGAATCGAAAGCAAAAATTAATCTATTATCGACAATATCCCAAATACATTATAACTCATGAACCCCTTAGAGACTCTTATTCAAACACTGATGAGCGTCTTTCCAATTTAAATTTAGTATTAAACCTCTGTCACAAGAGTAAAACTAAAAATAACATATATTGCTTTTGATAAGTGGCTATGATCATACAGGGAGCTATTCTTGTGTATGGAATGATCGTCTCACCGACCGTCTCTCGGTGAGACGATCTTAAAACATAGAATTCATATGTTAATAATTTATATTATTGAGCCATTAAACCCATATGTAAAGCGCGTTTCACGATGACACCGTCTGTTACAAGAATTTGTGTTACACAAGCGATTTAAAAAGCATAAAGAGATCAAGTAAACATAGTAGGACCTTTCAAAACTCAAAATCTCAGGCAGCAAAAAGGACACATAAGTGTATTTTTGATTATCCTACTTAACAATGAAATTCAAGCTCAAAAACAAAACTATCATAAAAAAAGAAATAGACATGGTTTGTGAAAGCACAACAAAAATCCAATGACATTCTAAATGCTAGTTTAGGCTTCGGTCATCGGGTATTCAAAAACTACGTCCTTTCCGCAAAGCTTCCTGTAAACCCCAGAGAATGTCTCGAGCTTGTACTCCGTGTCGTTCTTGGCTTTCGGGTCCAAGAAAACCTGCAAATAACCAAAACGGCAAAATGCTTCATTATGCTTGAAACCCGAAAAAATCTATCCTTATAAGAGTAAATATTGTCCATTTAGAAGCTTAAGCCTTACCTTCATAACCTTTGAACCATCAAGACGGTATCTGCAACGTTTTCCTACAATTTCAGCGGGTTGAACAAGATCCTCGAGAATGTTCTCGTGAACAGAGGTGAGAGTACGAGATCTGGGCCTCTTGACTGCGGAACCCTTCTTTGGTGGCCTCACAATCCTTCTAGAGGCAATTACAACAACATCCTGATGACATTGAATAGAAAAAAAGATAAGAAAATATACATCAGTTCATAATATCTCGATTAATACATTGCAGCATAAATTTATATCTATTTTACTCGGTCTCTTCATTTTGCTTCACGTACCCGTGTCCGATCCTTGATGCTCGGACATTGGTATGGTACTTGGACACTTCATTGTAGGCGTAAAATTGAATATTTAGATTCGACACTTAGACACGCACAGGTATCCGACATCAGTACCCGAGTCCAAGTAACAGATTTATACACAGCAAAAGCCCATCATTTATCAAGATATAAATAAATTGTGAATCATCGTATTATCCTACTATATCAAAACCATATAAAATCCACACCAAGCAATAACTATAGCATAAGAACAAATATAGTTCAGCGAAACAAAATTACCTTGCCGCTGAACTTCTTTTCAAGCTCCCTCACCAACCGGATGTGAATTTTGCGGAAAGATTTCCTCAATCTGTACGGGACATGGATGATGACAGCCTTGCGATTGTTGGAAATGTCAACCTGACTGCATAATCGAAGAAGCAACATTAACATAACTCAAGGCAGACAAAACAATACAGTCTGAGACAAAAAAAATTGACGGCACCCTTACACAGCAGAATTGATGTAAAGATCCTTCAATTCACTTTGAAGATCCTTGTTGGTATTCTCGAGGTCAAAAAACGCCTAAAACGAAAAAAAGAGCTTAATATAGGAATATTCTTCACAAGAAAAAGCAAATCCCATAACATAACGAAAAAAAAGAACTAGTCCAAACAATACCTGAGCAACCGACTCCTCGAAATCAGATGGGTTAACACCCTTCTCCTTTTGTATTTTCCTTAGTGCAGTAAACATCTTGACACTTCTGATAGAAACGAAAAATAAGATTTAAATCAGCTCCGACAACGATATACAAGAATTGCAAATGGCATTTGCATCACCACATCACGACTGCATTGCTAAAGTTTTAAGACATTACGACCACAATATGTCATAATAATCGCACAGTCATCCACATTGACAGTGACCATTACCGCCGCTACATCCAAAATTCAGCACTATGGTAACACTATTACTAGAATGTCTAATACATCAACTAAAAATGATAGCCGACCAAGCTTGTCAAACTAATATTGGCAAGTAATGTTGGCAAAAGAGATCAATTGATAGAAATACATACAATTCACGTGTCAAAACCAAATGGAACACATCGATTGCCAAGTGCATCTAAACACGACAACTAGAGGTGTTTATTTGGGTCATCGAGTTGAATCAAGTCGGGTAAGTATCGGGTCATCAGTTTTGTTTTGAACAAGTTAACCAAAATCATAGTGATCAAACACATAAGCACAAAAGCCTTCTCGGAGTCCTAGGGTAAGAAGAATTCTAACAGTTATCCAAAAGATCACTTCTTAGCTTCAAATATTCATACAGACAGTCCAATGACAGGAAAAAAAACTCCATTTACAACAAATTTATACAATAGACATCAATAATTAGAGAAATCTAGCTCAATAATACTGAAAAAATTAATTCAAAATGTCATTTGTTTATAAGTAGATAACGTCATGGCTAGAATTTCAGAAAATTTTCATAGCAACAAAACCAGACAAATGCTTAATTAATTTCATTAATCTATACACAATAAAATCAATTATATAAATAGACCATATATTCATTCCATAAAATGAAACACATATTTGACCTAAAAACAACTTAAACGATACAAATCTTAACCTACATTTTAGTAAAAATTAAAACTTTACCCCAAATCTGAAACAAAAATAGCCCATAAACCTAAACAAAAAATTAGATAATGGGGAAGAACCAAAACAACAAAATCAAAAGAACCCAGAAAAAAATTGATCAAGCGAAGAAAAACCCAGTTCTACAATTATGAAAAGCTTGAATTTTCGAATAGAAAAAGGTGCAAATCAACTAAAGGACAAGATATTCATTCGATGGGACATAGAATAAGGAAGTAAATAAAAACCCAGATGAAAAAAATTCATACCAGACGGGGAGAAAACCCTAAATGAATCACTGAGAAGAGATTAATCTCGGAGAGCTGGAGAATTGGGGGGAGGGGGTACAGACGGCTTTAGGTGAGTAAGGTTGTTTTTGTATATGATGTGATGCATATTTGTTTAGCTAGGGTTTTAAGCTTTTGTGGGTCTTACTATTTGGGCTCTTTTCAAAATCTGATAATTGGGCCATAAGTTTATTTGGATATGGTTTGGCAAGTAACGAGGTCATATAAAAGGTAAAGGTAAAGGACCTTCCCGGTATTCCGTATAAGGTAGGGTTTGAGTGGGGGTTTTTTATTTTCTTGAAAGATGCGGATAAATCATGCTCGTACCTTTAAGGAGGGAGTAAAGAGAAATGCGTGCAGTCAAGAAACCCCTTAAGTAACGAGGTCATATAATTAGCTTAATTCTTTTATTAATCATTTTAAAATTATAGGTGATTATTTTAGCACACTACATGTATTATGTGAGTCAATATAAATGGTCTCACCATGAGACTGTTTCGTTTAAGAATTAGTCTTCATTTATTCGAGGAGAATAATTTTATGAAAAAAGTCTAGTCTAATGTCATCTAACTCTTTCGAACCTTAATCATAATTTTGTTGAGTGATATATTGATTATGATGATGATAAAATACAATTTTCTATAGATAAGAAGGGGAGAGCAAATTGATTTTATGTAATAAAAATCAAACTCATAAAGGTGAACGATAAAGTCTTTAACCACTAAGTCATGATAATCTAGATTCTACATTATAATTTTCAGCATTGTCTTGAAACTTTTTATGCATTTTTTGAAATTAAATTATACCATCTATGTTCCTTGTTCGTTTATTTTTGCTTCAGATTAGATTTTACCTTTTTCATTTTGTTGTGTTTTCTGTCTGTCATGGGTTTGATTCTCAATTTCTCACCACATACGGAATGAATTAATATCTTTTTTCACTTGGTATGGAGTTTCTTTAGCCTACCTCAAATAAAAGACCATTGATAGTTATTGACATATTATAAGAGGAATATGTTTAACTTTGTAAGCAAAGAGTAAACAAAAGGAAACATTGAAAGAAATATGTGGATAAAGTTAAAATAATAAATAAGAGTATCACCAAAAAAAATCCAAAAATAATAAAATTAAACCAAATTTGAAATGTAAAACTAATATAAAATAAAGGAAGTATAAAATAATTTATTTTGGGTGTAGAATAGGCCGGTATGAAAAGTATGGCACAACTACACGTTTAAACCTACTACATACACACTACTCATGACAAGTATGAATTTTTGTATCCATGTTGACCTAGTAGCCTTACATATCCGCTCTAACCGAGTCGATTTCGACTCGACACTCGTAAACTTTGACTAATTACACTAATAAAATGCCTTAAGAAACCTTCATAATCACTTTCTCTCAAGTGTAGTTAACCAGGACAGAATAGCATTTGCACCTTTCTCCCATTCACAATCCAACATTATGTCATGAGCAACTCCGTCCACGCATACCGGAGTCACGCCATAGAATTTGCCTGTTTCGTCGAGTCCTTTGGCATCCTACAAGATCGTTTGACGGTTACACCGATGTATATCATCCTATAACAATAATAGCAATTGATAAAAAAACCAAAAACAGTACCACTATGAAATCATCTTTAGCACCCACAACAAGAACACGAACAGAAGACTCGGGTATTGAGGGAACGGGAAGTGATGCGTTTAGCTTTCTTAAATCGAACAATGGCAGCCTTGAACTCTCCGTCATCAACTTTTGATACCTGGATTAACATTCGGAGTTGGGATTTTAGCTACTATACAATATAAGCAGTTTAAGAAGGTATTGTGCTTGATTCGACTAGCGTTACATCGTTTGTTTGAAGCAGGAAAAACAACAAACCTTTGGACTAAGCTATCAGCCATCTGCGGTGAGAAAAATGTTTCCTTGCAAAGTGAAAGATCAGTCTGAAACGCTTTTGCTGCTAAGCTCCGAGTCACCTGGTAAAATATTGGGTATCGATCATGCGAAAGCTTAAACTATACATCATCAAATACTGTAGGCAAAGACAAGAATGTCACCCAAATCGGTTTAATATAATGTTCACTCGTAAGTCCAAGTAAGGGAAGTTTGAAGAATAAAAAGGACAACGATGTCACAGCCTTAATTCTAACAGATGGGGTCGGCTATATGAACCTAAATGTTATCTCTTGGGATTATGTACAACAATGCTATGTTTCCTTCCGTTCCTGCCTACTGTCCCATGATTCGCAAATCTCCTTGCGAATCGCAAATAAAAAAACAAATAATGGTTTTGGGCTAATCTTGGGCAAATTTGAGCGAATCGTGAATTCGAAAAGTGATTTAGCTAGCGAATTATGTTACCCAATAATCCTACCTAAGCTACAAGATTATTGCATTAAATTAAAAGAAACCTAATTCTCAAGAGCCTAATGACATCTAGGCTCTAGCCCTAACGAAGTTACAAGCGAGTTAGACATAACTTGGCAATTGGCATTAGAGTCACATTACATGGATGATGAGAGATGGACTCACTAAAATACTAAGGGCATATTCGGTGCAAGATAGCTGCGGGGGTAGTTGTTAGCTGTCTAAGTAACTAGGTAGCTGTAGTTGTACAATTATAGTTATTACGTCAATGAACCCCGTAAGAGAAAGCAATACCTTGAATGCAGCAATAGGTTTGGAAAAGAGATATCTCAATACTAAGCCACTGCACAACAGAAATAACAAGATGCAAGACTTAGAATAATTAGAAAAGCTAATGGTCCAAAACATGATATGGGAAATAAAATCAATCATCACCTATTACCCGATGGAGGCACAGAGCAGACAAGTACAGCTCCTGCAAGATCTGGGCGTGGATGGCTATCATCTAGGACCATTGGTAATTCATATTAGAAAAATAAATGAATAAAACACACGCGAGAACAAAAAAAATGCATTTTCAGATCAAGAAAATTCTCTCGAGCAGTAAAGTTTGTTGGGTATTTGAAGTCGATGACATTTAAATATGCCAACCTTTCGTTCTGCTGGTGCCCGGCAGTAGCTAGCAAGCTAGTATTATGTGCACTGTAAGTGTTAGAGTATATAACATATCCTGGGGCCTCAACCAGAAGCTTTAAGCTTCTGTGAGTTGGGTCCTTGACATGGTATCAGAAGCCAACGTGACAAGAGGTCATGGGTTGAATCTCAACCACCCCACAAATTCAAGTGGAATATATCGCACCAGGTATAAGGAGGGTCTGTATTGCATCCACACTTCTAGCCCAGTGGCTTCTAGTGTGAAGGGGCGTGTTAGAGTATATAACAAATCCTGAGGCATCAACCATCAGCTTAAGCTTTTGATTGAGTTGGTTCCTTGACAATAAGTAATAATTGGAAAAGATACAGTTCAAAAGGTAGTAATTAGTACTTTCCAGATACAAATAACCAGCACCTTCAAAGTTCAAAGAAACAACACGGCCACAACTCAGATTACAGACATCTAGATTTGAACTTTAAAATTCAGATAAAAAAAGCACACAAGCAGAATATTTTCAAGGGGATAGTGGGTTATGAAAACACATTAACACACTAGTAAAGGAAGGAAGGTAGAAAAAAACCTATCATCTCCTTGTTTTTTATGCTTGATAAGTAATATTGAACAATAAGTCCTCCAAATGAATGTCCAATCAAAACAGCAGGAGATGTAAGTTCTTTCCCGATAAAGTGTGCGATGTCTGCTGCATGAGTCTACTGCAGCAGTAATGAAAGGTAATAAGATCACTTTTAAGAAACCTTACATAAAACATCGGTTTCACATCTTAATACACTCGGTCACTTGTAACTCGACTTTGCAAAGCTAATAAAACATTGAAAAATGGAAAGAGACAGGGAGGGAGAATGGGGCGGATGATGCATTACCTGGAGAGTACCAGCAACCTTATCAGTAGGAGTATCACTTTCACCCTGGCCAAATGCAGAAAATCATATCAGCAAGAGAATCAACAAATCAAACTTGGTGATAGACCATGATAAGTTTGAGCTTGTATACAAGATTCACACAAGAGGAGAATTGACTGCACACAAACCCGACAAGGTTTCATCCTAAAACAAATTGGTAATAGGAGCAGTAGCCCATCAAGCTTATATGTAAGTAAACTACTCTCTAATTATTGGATGTGGGATCACATGTGGGTTGATTGTCAAACACTTCTGGCATTCAATCATCTAACCCTTAGGGGTGATCGTGAAACTACCTAGCTCATGAACTTCAAGAGCTCGAGTTGATAATTTATGAGCTATGCAACTGGAAAGGCTCATACTTAAGAATCTCAAATCAGCATAAGCTAGGGAATGGGAATATTGAATCCGAAAAAAATTCTCTTTCTTTGTGCTACACTCTCACTCTCAAAACCAAATAGTTTTGTTCAATAAGCAATCAACACCAATAACAGATTCACCAATAATACTTGACTATCTACAATACTTATAACACCATCATGTGGAACACATTACAATTTCATATTACTCTTTCTGGGGTAAGGATAACCTCCTACGGTCTAGAGGGGAGGGAATCGATCATTCTATAGACGGTGAGAATCAATCAAACCCCTGTCACAAATATCGAAGGAAAAAGCCTACGAGCTACCACTAGGCCAACCCATGATTCTCTATACTGGCTTACTAATTTATGGAATACTTAACATAGTCTATCCTTCACTAAATTGCCAAACAAAAAATCCCAAATTGAAATTCTATATTTGAGATAGTTGAATTCCATCATTTTAAATTAAATTTGAGTTTCCTAACACAATATTTATTTTATGCATAAGCAATCAAATCAAATCAAACATTTTCATACAAGACAAACTATACCCATGAACCTAATGACACCAATCAAAACATTCAACACATCACAAAGCAAAGCTAACATCTTTTTAACTCCTATTGCTTATGATAGTAAAACAAATAACAATTCCCAAGAGCAACAACAACTATATTTCATCACCCTATGCCATGGGGTTTTCGCCTTTCGGTCGAATGTACGCAATTTTACCCAAGTTATACTCTTGTTAGGGATAACAAAGAAGTTGTTTTGATTGACTCTTGATGATAAACATAAATAAAATTGCCAGAATTTGGGGGAAAATTCACCTGGGCTAACAAACTGAGAGCATAACAATCAAACCCATAATGAGCAAAGAAAGGCAACCAATGCTCAGCCCAACACCAAGCTCCATGAAAGCTTCCATGAATGAACACAAGAGGCGGCTTGTCATTTTTTTCTTCTTGTTCTTCTTGTTCTTCCCCATTTCTTTTCTCCTTCTTTTGGGAAATCACCTCCATTTTTAACCCAGATTTAAGCTCATGAAACTGACGATTTTGCCCATCTTTAAGCTGGTATGGAACTCCCATTTTATACCCAGTTGCGGTAAGGATCGCTAAGGGTTTTAGTGTTGATTTGGTGTATGATTTGAGTGTTTTTGAGAGAGGAAATGATGAGAGGCACATTGCAGTTGCCATTTTTGTGTGTGAGTGAACTGTTGAGAAGGAGAAGCTGGGAAATTGCTAAAAAGATGACGATAAATAAAAGGAAAATTTAATTTTACAAATCTCACCATTTAATTATTTTTTAAAAATTCGTCCTTTATACAATTAAAGTACTAACCTCAATAAGTTACTTACAAAATTCAGCAGTAAACAAATTAAGAATCAAAATATCGGATTTTTAAAGAAAATGCAATATAAAAGTCGAATTTTTAAAAAATAATTAAAAGCTGAGATTTTAAAAGTCAATGAGCAAAAGGTGTAATTTTTAAAATTAATTTTCCTAAATAAAAATATATAATACATAAAACTTTAGTTTTCTATAGGGTTTTGCAACTTGAATTAGTGTGTTGCGTTTCTTTTAAAAAAACTTTGTGTTGATTTGTTTGGGAATTTAATTTTTAGAAAATGCTCAATAGGCTTATTCTCTCTAAAAATAATTATTAGCATTAAAAATAATTTTACCAAATCTTTAAAAAAAAAAAATTTTATCAAATTAGATTTTTTAAACGGTCACCACTCACTAGTGTGTTTGACTTATAAAATGAGTGTTAAAATTCAAATAATAATTTAAAAAGCATTCATTTTATGAATATAAAATGTAAATTTAATTAAATTTGTTAACATAAGAATTCAGTCTTGTCTCAGTTTGAACAAGTTTCACTTGTATTGTATTGTATTCATTTTATTGTCAATTTCTTTTCTCATGCATCAAAATCCCATTCATTCCTTTCTTCACAATAAGGTACCTTATTAAGCAAAAAAATGTTTTTTTTTTTCGTCATGAAAGACGAGATCAAAGTACATGACACAGTTAATAAATGAAATAACTCGAAAAATGTTGTTTCATCATGGAAGACAAGATGAAAATACATGATACAATTGATGTATGAAAAAACCCGAAACATGTTGTTTCGACATGAAAGACAAGATCAGGGTACATGATACAGTTGATGTAAAAAACTCGAAACATGTATTTTTTTTCGTCATTTAAGACGAGATCAAGGTACATGATACAGTTGATGTATGAATCACAACCTAAGACTTGACCATAACTTAACCAATACATCCCCACATCTAATCAAAACACTGAAACTGAATTCCTATGGAACAAAAACAATTAGATAATGTTATCAGTATGTCTAGTTTTCTCATCAGGTTTTGACAGTGTCTTTGTGATAAAATGGCTTAGAATTCCTATAGGACAGAAAAGCAAGCACATCGAAACTGAATGTCGAGTCTCGATATCCTCCTCCAAACCATCCTGATAAACTTGCCTGTTCACAAAGATAGGATCATATCAGTAAAAACCAGCTCGTCGTTTAAAGCTCAATCATACCTTAGAAGGGTTGACGAGAGAAACCTGGCGGCAAATAGGTCTACTACGAGCAGATGAATCCATGCCGATGCTAATGTCATTTCACTAGAAAACATTTTTGCTATACCTTGTAGCTAGGTATCGCACACGAATTCAAAACGATGATAAGAAATTAGTTCGTGACTTAAATCGATTGTTAAGGCTAATGATACTAACCTCCGGTAGCCAGTATTTACTCGCAAACATCAATCGTATGGTTTCAGGAGTCCAAGAACGGTACAAAAGATAGGCGTATAGAAGGCCTAGCACAAGGTATGGTATGCTACTTCTCATAGTCTTCTTAGTCTGCAATAACCATCGGGCTACTACTATGAATAAACGGGCTTTTACTGGCTATGTCAAAGAACCAACTCAACCAAAAGCTTAAGGTGATGAATGCAGCTTAATAATATGTTATATACTCTATGACGCTCCTCACACAAGAGCCCTTTGGGCTAGAAGTGTGCGTGGATGCAACATAACTTGGCGCTAATAAGCCAAGTTGAACGGAGGGATGGATAAGATTCGAACCCGTATATGGGTTTCTTATACTAAGTCATGAAACCAACTTAACCAAAAGCTTAAGTTGATGGTTGTGGCCCCATAATATGTTATACACATTATCAGAGTGTTATCTAGTCAATTAGTCATATCATTTTTTGAAAGGAAAATGATGAATGGTAAATTTAGAAGAAATCAATTAAGTTCAGTGCTGTCAATTGAAAACAGTTTGGAAAGTTTAGAGATGTTACAAGCTCGGCTTTTGGAGCAACGACCATAAGAGTGTAAAATGGGAGAACAGCTGCAGTTCCTAATGTAAACGCACTGCTAGCGATTTGAGTATTCGCCAACCCTGGACACACATCAAATGTCAAATATGAAAGTCTGAATGTATGATGTAAAACGACCCTATACACCTCTTATTTCAAGCAAACCCGAGAGTTCATAATAAAGAGAAGGCTTACATGAACAACATACTCCAGAATTCTTTCGCGAAAGAATGGATTTGTCTGCTTTTGATCTAATATTAATTCTAAGGCCCCGAAGAAAACACCAACCATGATTAACCTCTGCTCTTAGCTTAGGCACTTGTAGACCGAAAAGTTCGGTGCTTGTACCTTGAATAGAGAGCACTAAACTTGGACTTGATCTCAGCTTATCATGATTTTTATGTACTTGAACGCGGCAATCTATCTACATCGACAACCTTAATCGTTAAAAGGTTGAACAAGACCAAAGAAACAACACTACAAGATTTTACTATAACCAAGTAGTAATCGAATAGTTCATATGAACTTGATACTAGGACAATGGATATAGGGGCGGCTAAACACCTACCTCTACCATGATTATGTACTATTCTTCTATGTTATATATATGATACACAATTCAATAATAGGGTTTTTGTAACACCCGAATTTCCTCCCGCCCTTTACGGTTTTGGTTTCGTACAAGGGGTCGGAAATTCAGGTTTCGTACAAGGGGTCGGAAATTCAGGGGTATTACAGTTTTTAATTGAATGGCTCGGGCCATGACCTAGGCACACCTGAGCCTAGATTACCATGGCCTAGAGGAATGTGATTATTGAACCAAAGAAATGCATTTTTGCCATATCTACATGTTAGAGTATATAACCAATTCTGGCGCCTCAACCATCAGCTTAAACTTTTGGTTGAGCTTAAGCTGATAGTTGAGGCTCCAGAATAGGTTATATACTCTGTGGTAAATCTTCAAACTGAAAACGAAACACATGAACAACAAACGGAACACCTAGACTAGCTAATCTTCCTCATTCAGTTAAAAGTTATTAGAATCGAACCGAATTTAGGGAAGTGAAATTAACTTATTCGAACTAAACTGAACTAAATCGAACTAAGATACGGCATTAATTTACAGCACAGAAACTACAGTGAACTACTAATCTAACAGTGGACAAGAGGGAATGTTCTGCTTATTCTACAACAGAAATGAGCATAAATGCATCAGAAACCATTCAACAGCACTTATTAAAACAATCAAAATGAACAATTTTCAGGCAAAATCCAGCAAAATCATATATCTCACCTACTAAAAGGATGAATCTAGTCCCGGGTCTACCTAGCCCATGACCCATGACCCAACTCATTTGATTCTGGACTTGCACCAAAAAAACCCATAATTTGAATACCAAAACCAAAAGGGTTTTAAAAAACCCAAATCCTAATTCCAATAACAGAACATTTGCATCCAAAATTTACCCAAAAAAAGATAATTGGAAGAATTAATTAAGAAATTAAAGAAAGTGGGTACCTTGGGAGAGATCTGGGGATAAGCAAAGCAAGAAGATAAGGCCATACCAGAAGAAGCAAAAGGAAAAACCACAACTTTCAATAGAAAGTAGAAACTAAAAAACACCACTAATTCCAAAAGACAATGAGAAAGTATAGTGAATAGTTCAAGGCAACAAAATAGACAAATGCCCACTTACTCATTGATGATTATGGATGACTTTAATGTTGGTTTGACATCACCCATGAAAGGAAATAATGGAAACTAGAAACCCCATTGATGAAAGATCAAAAAGGAGAAAACTTTGTTTAAGGCATAAATATTGTATCATATCCATGAAATCCATGTGCTTTTTGTTGTTTTCTTTCCATATTATTGGGCACTTTTGCCTTACTTTTGAGTCATTTTTTCCGTTTCTGAGTTTCATGATTTACTCCACAATCAATGAAATTAAGAGTTATGAGTAGAATTCCAACACTAATAAAGAGAGTTTAAGTGGGTTCAAGTTTGGAGCCTTGGAGGTGCTCATCTTGGCTTGCAAATTTATAAATTTTCATGTTTGAAGTAGCTTATTTAATTATTTTAGTCTCTTAAAATTTTAATGTTCAAATTTATGAATGAGTTGTGGATCTTACCTATCAAATGTATCATGCTCATAGAAAATTATGATTAGGATATAAAAAGAAAAAAACGACGGCAACTTATATTCATAAAGGAGAGTGCAATCAAAGAGTCCCCCGACTCGAAATACTACATAGAATGTATCCAACTTATTTTGGAGTACAACTAGCGGTTTCGATTGAGTTGATTTCTTAATACAGTACCAAC
Source organism: Amaranthus palmeri (assembly GCA_019776075.1). Lineage (NCBI taxonomy): Eukaryota > Viridiplantae > Streptophyta > Magnoliopsida > Caryophyllales > Amaranthaceae > Amaranthus > Amaranthus palmeri. Next base: position 854,053 of record JAAKBH010000309.1, read on the forward strand.
TACCAAGTAATAACGACCTATTTACTTGTTTATGATAAATGATGGTAATGATAATGATTTAAATTGTATATTTTCATGAAATATAATTCCCAAAATTATGAAACTTCAATATTGATTTTCATTTCAAAATTACACTAATTCCCATATTTTCATGAAATACATTTCCAAATGGTCATGAATTTTGTGGCGAAAATAAAATAATTAGAGTTAAACAACTATAATCATTAAACTTGTCAATATTGATTTTCATTTCAAAATTACACTAATTTCTCATTGTCATTTCCACCATTTAATATCAACAAGCAAATGGGACGTAAGTACAATAAAAAGGTAAGTGATATGGTGTTGGTAGGATCATAAACATTATAGTGATTTATATGTGGGAGGTTCAAGATTTAAATCTCGTTAAAGTTACCTTTTCGTTGCTCTAATTTTTAGCAAAAGAAAAAACATCTAAATAAAAATCGGTATCAAGTGCAGCGTTTAAGGGGAAAAACACTACCTAGAGCAACATTTTTAGCTCCGGTACAAGCCCAACTTGCGTCGATTTGGGTCAAAACCGTCATCTCAGAAAACGATTTAAATCTAAGTGAATCGTTGTCTCCACAAACGATGATATCTTCCATTACATAGAGAGGGGATCTATTCAATTATATTTACTTCATGAATCATGTATATTGTATATTACCTACATAAATGTTTAAGGTTCAAAAAATAACAAATTTTCTAGCTCTAAATATGTTCAAAGCTCAAAATTAATGATTAGAATAAAACAGGAACTACAAACACCTAGTATGAGATCAGCTCTGAGCAGCATTTTCAGTACTATGTTCATCTAACCAAGATATGATATCACCAAAAACTCGTTCGATTACATCGTCTGGCTCGCCCTCGAGAATGGCGTGATAAGAATCCTTGCACAGAAGCAGTTTTTTGTCCTTGCTGCTCGCCTTTTCATATAAAGCCTTGCTTACCGAGGGATTGGTCACTATATCGGCCTCTCCGTGTAGGATCAAAAACGGCATTGAGACCTTTTCATACACAACCAAGAATGAAAGTATGAGTAATTTAGTAGTGAATGTGCCCGGAAACTAAACAGAAGATGCAAATTGTTTACTCCTAGATCGTAGAATGCCAAGAAAACATAATATTGGCCTGAATGAAAATGATCGGAGAAGAAGAATCTATTTAGACAACCATTGGAAATGATCTTTTGAATCACGTAGCTGACCCCACTTTTTTGGGATTAAGGATTTGGCATTTCAAATTTATGTGAAGTTGCACATAACGTCTGCTACCAAGGTTAATTAGAAACAACTTTTTTGTTAGTTTTATCATTCAGAAGGTAAGGCTGCATACATTCGACCCTTCCAAACTCCACCATAGGTGGAAGCCACTTAAGGCGTTGGGGTAATGGAATGTGAAGGCTTTGACATTGTTTTTGTGGTAATTGATAAGTTAATACTACCCTTTTGTGTTCAGATCGAAGCAGCTGATTAGAGCCGAAACTGTACAGAACGCCCGAGTTTAGCATCCTTTTTGGCCCAATCCAGTAGGCCAAACCCCCCGTGCAGAAAGCAATGTTATTCAAACATTTCACTTTACCTCAAGTACCCGTGTGACCCTTGACACTCTGACATGGGTACCACACTTCCAATTTTGTGTGGTCGAGAAAAAATATGCGTTAGCAAAAAATTCAAATGGAAATTTTCTCCTTACTAGAGTGCGCCTTTTATCGACACAACACAAGCACGCATATGGATGAATCAAATAGTTGTCCTAACAGAATCCTGCACAAGCTATTGATTTTCAGAAAACCAAAAGGCCAGGCAAAACCGAACAAGCAATTCATGCCAAAAACCTTAACTCGTAAGTTTGTCATATCATAGTTGTCATCACGAAAAAAAAATTTATGGCAAAGCGTACTTGTTATACGAAAATATCGGGATAATAGGATAACAGAAATTACATACTTCCTCCAGCCGACTAGCGATTTCATCTGTTGTGCGAAGCATCTCAACAGCTGTCTTCAGTCGCGGTTTGTCTTTGTAAGCAATGACATTATAGTTTGCCTGAGTTCAAGAATTAATCAAAAAACATGTCAAAGAATTTGTGAAGAAGCACGGGAAGGGGGAGAGAAGGGAACCCTGCAAGACATAACATGTACGAGTGCGACACTTCAACTTGAAACTCGAGAAGCAAAAATGTTACTCTCTTGTCTTTGAATAATAGACCACTTTCGAAATTTAGTATCTTTTCATTTTGACTTTAAACAAGAATCATAAAGTATAACCCATTTAGGTAAGTTAAAGATGTTAACATTAAAATAGTCGAGGACAACGGTAGTTAAACTCGAAATGCTATTGATTACAGTAATGGCCTACTACTTCAAAACATAAGGAGAGCATTTTCTTGATTAGAATTGAAATGGACATATTCAGTATTCTAAGACGTTCTGTATTACAAGTTTATATTCATTAGATAACGAGCATGGTATTGTCCATTCTCGATAGAGCCAAAAAAATTGTACTTTTCTTTTTACGGAACATAGAAATATGGCTCTTAAATCATTTATGTTTATTATTTATGTGAAGCTACTGATGATATTTGCAATCAAAAATTAGGGGTAAAAACTTATATCCGACACCTTCAACCCCGACTTTGCGAGAGCCACTCAGCATTGAGGTAATGACATGTTACAAGTATGGTATTAAAAATAAAATCGAAGGAAAAGCCTAAAGATAAAGGAGCTAACCAGCTCTTTCTTCTCACGGAATGCAATATCAGCTAAATCTTTTTGTGGAACCATTTTCCATTTGGGAAAGACCTTGGCTAATGAAATTAGGATTTGGGTCAATATAAAAGGAGGATACATGTCATCTGCAATCTACAAAAAAGAAAGAACAAAAATCATCAATTGAACGTGTCTTTTTTAATGAACACTAAATATATGCTGATTCTTAAGGAAATTTTAGGAAAGGCGAGTACTTTGCACATGGGTGCCACAAGAACAGCACCATTCCACGCCTTCGGCTGCTTTAGGTGAATTTTAAGAGCCACGGCGCCACCCATTGACTGTCCGAACAGAAAGAAGGGGCGGTCATGAAACTCTGGTTTTTCTGATAGAGAAAACTATGCGGTCAGTAGTGTAACACCGAAAATTTAGAAATTGACGATGTAAGCATTTCATTGTCCATTCGTTTAAAACAGAAAAGGCAAGATCCTCGAATCAATAAGAAATGTATTCATAACTATGATTAGTATATATGCTTCTGTATTGACTTATGATAAGGCATCTTTAAGGATAAATAAATATAAACTTACAAACATGAATTCAAAATGTTGCATAAGAATATGATCCTCTTAACAGGACAATTATGCACTAAATAAAGATTTTATATAATGTTTTCACTTTTCTCCACCAAATGATAATGTTGTCAATGGAAGTAAAAGAAATAAAGAATCAACCAAACTTTTAATGCAATATTACTTTAAGAATAATTGCGAATTACAGGCGTAAAGTTTAGCAATTTTGCGAATTACAACCTTAATGTTTATTTTTTGAAAATTACAACTACCAAAGTATCAAAGTCTACAGCATTCAGGCCAAATCACAGAATTCCCACCATTTTGGTGGTTAGAATTTTAGGTTAAGTGGCCAGAATTTCGTGATTTGGCCTGAACGCTATAGACTTTGATACTTTAGTGACTATAATTCACAAAAAATCAAGATTAAGGCTATTATTCGCAAAAGTACAAAAATCAAAGGTTGTAATTTGCAAATTATTCTTATTTCTGTCTATAACACTAGTGACAATGACAATGAAGATGAGAATGTTGTCGATTTTTCTCCACTAAATGACAATCAATGAATGAAAGACATGTCAAAAGGCTGAAAAAAGAAAGAATCAACAAAAAAGTTAGCAAAGTGACATAATTATTCTAAGCTAGCCCTTAAACTCATTTGAGAGGCCAATGTGATACTACATGTCAAAATCATCCCATATTGTTGATAGCACTTTGTGTAGCCATCATTTTTTGCTAGTCAACTTCAACTTTTACGATACCAAAAGGCGAGAACAAATACGAGATGCAACATTTGGGAAAAATGCTAAAGTTTATTTAAAGATCAAGCAAAAGATCGAGGGAATATATTGAGACTTGGAGATTGAATAGCCAAAGTGCAATATATTTCGCAATTACCTTTGATTTTGGAGTAGTGCTCAATCACATCATCCACGAGCTGATCAAAATTTTCGATATAGCCATGAAGACCATCGGAAAGGCCAAAACCCGGATAATCCATTGCACAAACTCCATACCCAGCTAGTGCTAACTTTCTCGCGATTCCTGCAAGCTAACAATTTAGAAAGATTGAGCATTTATCTTCAAGATAACTTCTTTTTTTAACATGAAGCGAAGATGTGATAATAGTCGAAAAAAACAATAGGAAACAAGGTACTTGCCTTCAAAGAAAAATGTGCAAGTGTCTCCATAACCATGACAAAAGCAAATTAATGCTTTTGGAGGAGATGACTCTGGAAGCCAAGATTTGTAGAAAATTTGCAAACCTCGTGAGTTCTTTTCATAACCCTATTTCAAAAAAATTAGCCAATTATCTTCACTTGTGTCGTATATCGAAAAGAATATTCAACCAAGTGAGGAGATGCCACATTTAAAACTCGAATTTAGAAGTACTTGCCACTAATTTGAACTAATATACACAGCAATCCAAGACCTTTTTCACGATCACTATGACGTTGACAAAGGTCAAGTTACGTGTAGCCACATATACCAACTGTGTACTAATAGAAACCATGAATAGCATAAGAGTTATGCAGAAAGACTACGAATAAGAGCATCATAAAGTGGAGCATATGATAGTAGCTTCCATAGCGTCAACGAAAAATGTTCGATAAATCTTCACTTAAATTGGATTCAAATCAGCAATGAGCTTCATTTGTGTTTTAATTTTCAATAGTTGGAAGTTGAGAAGAGAATCTTTGCAATCATGGGAAGAAACAGAAAGAAGCTAAACAAACAATCATTACCTCATCGATCTTCAAACCCAGAGTTGGAGCCTGAAGTACATCCGAAAAAACAGAAAAATGTAATTAGCTAAGAGTTCTGTAAATCAACATGCAAAAGAATAAACCTTCAATGTGGTAACGGAAAGTAATCAGGTTTAAAAATAATAAACCAACAGTATTCAACATCATGAAACGCGACTGTGATTGATAACCCAAATAGTTCAGGTACAAGTAGAACAAATACAATCACCAAATACGCACTTCATCAAACAGAAAATCGTATTCCTAGCCACCTAGTATATTGACTACCGAGTTACAGTCGCAAATAACACAATAAATTAGATCATACACAAGGATGCAGCTAAAAACTTGACACTAACCAGATTTCATATGTAATTATCTAATGAGCTATAGTGATCTATGTTCGACTCCCAAAATGAATTAACCCAAAAAAATCCGATGTACCATTTCCATGAATCAAATGCAAAATGAGATTGTATTAACTTTAAGCAGCCTTGGAATGTCGACTTGACTACCATTTTTACAATTGATAATCCAAATGCCTAAAAACAATCAAGCCAATGGTTGTCTTTTGTTTTGTTTTACTACAAATGTGTTCATTGGGGTTGTCGAGTTGATTTCGGGTAAGGTGTTTCAGGTCGGTATTAGGTCTTGTGTCCACATTGATTTTTACATAACTATTTTTCGGTCGGTTCAAATCGGGTCGGTTATAAAGTCAGGTGAATATCGGGTCATCAGATCTGTTTTGAACACCTTTAACTACAAAGTCAATGATTTGGCATAAATCAAGCAAGTAAACACACTACTTTCACAAATTTAGACCTTGACCTACATTAAGTGATGAGATAAACCAACTACTTGTGGTCCAAAAACAATCACCTAAACAACTCACAGGCCACACAGCTATAAATGCAACAAACTCCAAAAGTCCAACCTTTTTCACCAAGTTGTTGTATATATTTACTCCACATTAATGTGTGTGTTTATGATACCATTACCCATACCTTCAACAACAACCTAAAAACATTCACCTACATTTGAAACTAGTCTAGCATAGTGAAATTGTAGCTAGTCCAAGTACTTACTCATTTAGCTATTATTAATTCAATTTTTCCATGGAAATCACAAACCCATCAATTTTTATGCTCAATAAATATGATGTTTCCTCCTTAAAAAACACTCATTGTTTCTCATACTTAATTAGATAAATGATACGCCCACCATCTAGCTCATTTTGTATCAATTGTCAATTTGGTTCGTCTCATCATTTTGCATCATTTCTATTTTTGACAATGGCCCACCACTTTCTTTTAATCTCATTTATACATTTTAACTCTCTTTTAATTTAATCAACGTAATTCATTATATCTATTCATTTATTACCAGTATCCACCTTTTTTCTAAAAAACACACAATTTCTCTTTGCTTCAAATCAGTTCTTTAATTTTGCTTATACTTCACATTGACTATTTTAGATATGACTCCACCTCCAATACCCCATCTCTTGTAATAAACCTATATTTACTTCATTAACAACTACTTTTCTTGTTTTGTATACACCATTGGCAAACTACATTCTTATCACAATATCCTAATTCCTAATCAACCATAAAAGTTAAACTTCAAAACTACACCTAACAAACATAACCCTAAATTCTTTTTCATAATTATCCTAATTACCAATCAAAATTGAACTTCAAAAACAAAAACCCACAAAGTATTCTACTAAAGATTCCATCTTTCACCACAATATAATGTAAAAAACTTCAATTAATCCACTAAAAACAAAGAAAATCAAACAACCCATGATATCAATTCACTCCAAATCAAATACCCACCAAAAAAAAAAAGAAAAAGAGAAAAGGGTAATGAGTAATGACCTTAAACAAGCAATGATCTATTGAAAGCTGAATCTCTTTAAAAGCTTCACGGGCATGGCGACGATTAGGAGCTTCATCCATATTAGCATCAATAATTTTCTTAAGATCATCTGAAATCCCATTAATTTTAGAAGAAGGTGGAGAAGAAGACATTGATTTGGGTTCTCTTTTTTGTTTCTTCTTCTTTTCTATTTTATGATTGCTTCTTCCAGAACCAATCCAAACAGCGCAATTAAACCCTTTTCTTTGATTTCTGGCTAAATCAACAAAAACCCAAATTTTATTAGGGATTTAAATTGAAATGAAAGAAAAAAGATTGGATTTTGTTTCTGATGTATGAATGGGTAATAAAAAAAAAGGTAAATATACCATTATCATCATGTTGAGGTGGAGGATATGATTTTGCAAGATTCAGCGCCATTTTAGAAAAAGTAATTATAAAAATATAATTTGACTTGTAATTAAATACGAATATGGAAAGAGTAATACTTTTGAATAAAATGATTTGAATGAGTTTATATGGAGGAAAATGGAAATAAAAATTCAGCGCCATTTTTATTGTGTTGCTTTTGTTAGATGACGATATTACTCCTTGCACTATTCCACGTGTCAGAATGAAAATTATTGAAAGAAAAAATAAGTTGAAAAAAAAAGGTAAAAGTGAGTGAAATTAAGTACTTCCTCAATTCTCGCTGCATTTTCGTTCTCGACACTATTTATCGTTCAAGTTTATTATACATTGTGTTAATGTATATGAAAAAATATAGTCAAGTGGGATATTGTTTGAATCGTCTAATCGCATACTTTCATAATAATGATTTATATATTTTTTAGACATGTATAATTCAATATATAAACGATCAAAATAATGCATTGAATTGCGTAAAAAGAGAAATGTAGCAAGTATAGTGGAATCAAAAAAGTAGAAAATAAAATTGAGTTGAAAATTTGGACTTTGTAAAATTTAGTGAAAATTGAAAATTGAGTTGAAATTAAGATAAAAAGGAGAGAAATTTTGTGTCCCACAAATTGTTAAAAGCTGGTCTTTTTAAAAGACGGTCTCTTTGAGAGATATATTTCAAGTCCAGCCTATTATATTTAATTTTCGCTTATCGTATTTTTAATACCTACTTACATTATTCTTAATGTTACTTACCGTATCCTTAATGCCTACTTTTAATATCTTAAATGTCTACTTATTTCATTTTTAATGACTACTTATAATAATTCAAAAATATATAACAGGTCGATCGAATAAGAAATGGCATTTTAAAGAGCAGTAAGTCTCATGGGAGACGATCTATTCTATAGACAGAATACATAAAGCCCAGCCCAAAATATAACAATATATTTTGGGTTATAATAAATTATTTGGGGTTATAATAACTTATATTTGGGGTTATAGAATAGTATATTCGAGGTTATAATACCTTACATTTAGGATTATAACATAATATAATTGATATTATAATAAAAAAAAATCAGTTAAGGGAAATGGACTAGCCCAATTTTGTGGTCTATCCTATAGATCGTCTCTTGTGAGATTTTGTGTTTAAAGAGATCGTCTTTCATAAAAATTTGTAAATTGTTAAAGACCAATAAGCCCATTAGGTGATTTGCTTTGGGCTTAACCCGTTTTAAAATGGGCCAAAATTCAGGTTTTAAGGATCTTTGACCTTGTTAGTTGCTAACAAATTTAGACCCGACCCATTGAGTTCGGTGGGTCGTAGATCCGAAGAGAGGAAAATGGTCGGGTCAATGGGTTAAAATAAAAGGTGCTTAGTCATGGACAGCCAGGATCACGCGCCGAATCCAAGCTTTTGACTTTATTAAGGGAAACAGGATGGGTCCCACTCATGTTCCCTCTGTCATTTGCGTCAGATTTCACTACTTTTTTTAGACTAATCAAAGAGTATACAGCGTGCGGAGAACCGGGTATTTATTTTAACAATACTTTCTCCGTTTAGCTGGTAATTGGTAGCTGATTTATCATCATCATCATATTCAGTGTTTCCACACATAGATACTCTATGTTTACTGGTTAGGGTCAAGAGAAGGAAGGTCGACGGCGTCTCATACCCATAAGGAGAGGACGGTAATTGGTAGCTGATTATAAGGGTTAATTTTATTAACTGATTTGGCCATCTAATTTTGAACTCGTTGCTATAAGTAGCTTGTTAAAAAATAGCTTATTCGTATCAATAAACAGTTTTAACTAGCTAATTCACCAAACACTAACATTAGCTGGTTTGACTTTTCAATCCTCTATTTAAATCAAAATAAGCTAAATTTGCTCAATAAGTTAATTTGCTAAACACACCCATTATAAAAATGACATTATTCATTCATCACTTTTAAATTTTGATTGGTTTTTATCTACGGGATAAAACATAGTCAAGTGAAATCTTGTTTGATTCATCTCATTGCAAAAATTATTAATTTCAGATTTTTATAATTTTTATTATACATAATTAGAGATATTAAAAATTGAATTAGTGCATTGGACTACGTGAAAAAAATAAATAAAAAAAATCACAAATTAAGAGTACCGAATGAATAGTCACCACAATAGAATTTGCTTTTTGTGGGATATATTTAACAGCATTTAATCTAAATGCTTCAACTTTAAATTTTTAATATTATATAGAGTGGATTTAGTGACTTTTATAAACACTTTAGCAACATAATAAAATATTATACTAAAACTTGATATAACAAGCCATTCGGTAACTGGTAGTACGATAGAAAAATACCCTTAAAAGTTAAGATATTCATGATTAATCAATAGGTGAGATTATTTATAATTTAGCGTTATATATGTTTTATATTGATTAATATTTATAATTAAGTTATAATTTCAGTATAAGCTCCTTGAAAAAGTTTGTACACGATTCTTTTTATTATAAATAAAAATAAATACAACCAATCTATCAAAACAAGATGTGTTTGATAATAAATAGTTTATTCAATAAGTTTTATATTTTAACTTTCAATTTTTTTGATTTTGATCAGTCAGACAGCCTAAAAAGTATTTGGTACTAAACTCTTTAAGCCAACTAAATATGTATACACTAAAACGAAAGGCTATTATATAGAGCTATTTTATTGACTTTTAACTTTTTTTTCTCTAATAAACAAGTCAACCAACAACGATCAATAACGACAATAACCAAACAACTTAAGTCATTTGTAAAATAACACAAACTAATTATTGAGAAATTATTCAAAAATATTTGCACCGCATGGAGATCTGCAAATATACTAAAAATTAATTTACATGTTTAATCGCTGAGCTGGCAAAATTTGATTGGATAAATAAAAATGAGGAGGGTATACAGTGTATTTAAGAGTAGTTTGACTGTCTTAGTCTAAGCAGCTAAGCCCATACAGATTTTACGTTTTGTATGGGCTTTCTTGGGTCCTTCCACTATTATTTTATGTGGATACTATACTTTTTTGTCTCCTATATAATTTTATTTTTATCCTTTAAATTAATATATAGTGGGGGTGTTATGATATATAATAATTATCACTATTATTAAAAACAAAATAGGGGGGATCATCATCAAAATTTTAAAATTGTTGTAATCCATATATATATTGTTATTTTTTTATTTAATATATAAATTGTGTAATTCCCAATATAATTTTTGTACAGTAAAACGTATTTTGTAGATGAGATAAATAGTCCATTTAGTGCTAATTATGATCATTTAAGTTTATTGCGTTGCACTTGTACGAGTAACTGTTAGGATATACTAATTCTGTCTCACTTAAGGAGGTGCAAATAGTTGTGAAAGTTTTTCTTTACTTTATTGTTCATATAGTATTTAGAGCATATATACACTTCTACTTTGATATCGGGTTTGTGTTCGGAGTCTCTATAGCTTCCTTGTTGTTACTTGAGTTTTTCCTAGTGTAATTATAGTTTTTTTTTTGCTTTATTTTTGATAGTTTTGTCTCTAAGATTGTACTTTATTTCTGATCTCTATTCGTTTTTTCTCCTGTAGGTCTTTGCTTGAAGCCGTTGAAGGACTTTTTTGTAAGATGTTCCTAGCTAAAGATGAGCGACTCGTTCAGATCACGACCTTTTTGCGATGAGGATATTGATTTGCCTCTACCCTTCCTCCCTATATCCTAGCCATTCCTATGGGCGGAAATCGATGGGGTGATGATGACACTTCTACTTTGAACAGTGATTTTAGTTTAATAATTTATTTACAATTATGAGCTAACCAAATAATTAGAGAAAAGTTGAAATATTTCCAATTTAATTTAAATAGGCTCGATTTCATAAGATTTCTACAAAATTGAGGTAAGTTAAAATTTTTTGTTAAATTTAAGATTTTATTTAATTCAAATTTATTTAAATCTATTCAATAATAAATGATAATTTTTGATGTTTAACCAACACAAAAGTATTAACAATTTAAATTCACGAATTATTTTTTTTATAAATTATAGATACGAGTTGCACAAATTAAGGAAGATATAATAGTAAATAATACTCACTTTCGTACAATAAATTCGTCCTACTTTTTTATTTTAGTCTGATCTATTGTATTTGTTCAATTTTTAATTTTGGATGTTTGAAAAGAGTATCTTAAGTTCGGGAATCGATGAATGCAGCTAAATAATTCACTACTTTTACTTTCTATGTTTTCTCTTTAATTTCAAAATACTTTACGATCTTTTAACTCAACAAAAAAATCATTATCATTATCTTCATCATCCTACCCTGTGTATCCCGTTGGACATGGTCTCACTACAACAAATGTAGCTTTTTGCGACATTGGATTTAGTGGCATTAAAAAAATGCCACTAATTCATATTTTTAGTATAATAATTATTGGTTTTTATTTTAAGTTCTACCATAAAGTGATTTAGCGACAATTAATTTGGTCTTTAGTGGCATATGTAATTGTCACTATAGTCTAGCTAGTGACATTTGTGAGAAATGTCACTAGATCCTATGTCGCTAAAAGTTTTAGTATGACTTTTTAATATGCTGCTAATTGGTCTAATAAATGTCAGTAAATCCTATATATACACTATAAGAAATTTGAAATAGCGATATTAAAATTAAATGTCGCTAAATATATCCCACTGAAAGCAAATTATGTTGTAATGTCTGAAGAGGGAAAGACGGTGACAACTCATATCAATAAAAGAAAACGCGGCCAAAAAGAGTCCCCAGCTCTCAGAGAGAAGAAAGTAGTTAACAAATTCACAAGAGTGAATTGGTTTGAATCCAACATCCTTATTAAAGGCCCTACCATAGATTGATAGATCGGATCTCACATGACAATGAAATCCAACATCCTTATTACCCCAACTTATGCATTTTTTTTAGATAATTTTTTTTTAATTTAGAAATTAAGGGCGGTAGAAGAGTAACTCTTTTAAAAAAGAACTAAAGCAACAATAAAGGAAAAAAAACCAATTTACTTTTTATTTTTTTAGTGGTAAAATCTTTAGATTACAAAAAATAATGTCGAAGACATATTTAAAAAATCGTATTTTCGAATCAGTCATCCACAAAGAACGATTGTATGTAGAGATGGCCAGATGGGCCAGACACATGTTCTCAAAATAAAATTTGAAAATAATATAATATTCTATTAAGTATTTTAATTGTAAATTCTAAATTCTATGCTATACTAGAATATAAAAATGCTTATACTATAATATAAAGTTTAAAATATATTATAATTAACTAGTATTAAAATTGACATATTTAATGACACTCATAATTTTCTAAAGTAAAAGCTTATAAGAAAAATTTTTGTTTGTGATCTTTTCACTGTGAAATATATTTTGTCCGTCCTTTTTATTTAATATTATTTTTCCTTTTTAATTGTCTCAACTCTCACTCATTTACATTATTTAATGTTTTCGATATTCGTATACCCATTTTTTTAAATCTCATTTATTCATTTTATTTCACTTTTATCTTCATTTACACGATTTTTTTTTTTTATTTATTATCAACTATTTTTTTTTACAAAATATTGATTTCCTCTTTGTTATTATTATGAAAAGACAAAGCAATATTTATATATTGAAATTTAATTGATTTAATTTAGATATATTAAATTTAATTCATAAATGTTTTTTTTAATGTTAATTAGGTTTTATGATAATATACTTTTTTTAATGAGAATGTGCGAAAGGGCTTATAGAGTACTTGATGGATAAAAGACAAGATATTTTTACATTTCTTCATCAAGTGGAAAGCCGCGCAACTATTTTCATTCACTCAATCTTTTGCTTTTGTTTTTTTACTTAACCAAAATATTATTTATTCCGAGGTACTCTCTTGAGAGGCCGTCTTTTCTAAAGACGGTTCTCAAGAGCCCAACCCACTTTTGTTTTTTAGTAAATATCTTAATTTTAAAAAAAAACTGCTCTTTTAAAAATAAATAAAAAACTATTGTTTTAAAAAATAACAGTAGAAAACTGCTTTTTTTGGGGGGTTAAAATAATATATTTGATATTATAACATAATATATTTGGGATTATAACATAATATATTTGGAGTTATAGCAGAATATGTTTGGAGTTATAGCAAAATATTTTTGGGGTTATAATGTAATATATTTGGGGTTATAACTCAATATATTTGGAATTAAAACCTTATAAATCTGAGAATTTACAACATAATATAATTGTTTTTATATTATAATATCAATTTTGTAGTATTATACCAAAATATATATATTGTTATAATCCCAAATCTATTAACCGCAATTATATATTTTGGTATAACCCCAACTATATTATCTTATAACTCCAAATATATTATGAAGATGATAAGTACGTACCTTATGATAAGAACCACAAATTATTATTAAAAAAAAAAACCAAAAATGAGAATCAGGGACTATACAACGAAAATGGAATGTGAGAAACTGAGTAGTTGTTTGGGAGGATCACAGGTTGGGAAAGAATAAGTGAAAGAACTGCAAAAAAAAGTTGAGTAGTTATTTTGGGAGTGATTCTTTTAAGAGAGTGTTTCACTGTTTTTTTTAGTTGAAAATGGGCTGGCCCATATTGAGTAGTCTCTTGTAGAGACCGTCTCAAGTAAGAGTTTGTCATTTATTCCTCACTTACTTCCATCCTCAATAAATTCTCTTATTTTTTTAATTTAATTCGTCCCTTTTATTTAATTTTAACACCATACTAGATAGTATTCTTTTCATTTTATTTCATTCTTATCAATATTTTTACATATACAATTTTATGATCCCTAACAAATTATTATTATTTTTGCTAATTATTAGTGTTGTAATTTTTTAAGACGAATAAAGAGATAGTGCCCTCTTCTCTCAATTATTTTGCGTCGGTTTTACATCATTTATATTTTGGACAATAACCCACTACATACATTCTTTTAATTCTATTTATAAATTTAAATTTTGAAAAAATTACCTAGAATAATTCAACTTATCTAGAGTATTATTTTACTACAATAATCTCACTTATTGACTAACCATGAATAATATCAACTTTAAGGGGTATTTTCCTAGAGTAAACCCGATGACCGTATGACTTGCTTTAGCAAGTTTTATTGTTTTTTTTTTAAAAATTAATTAAAATAAAATGTCGAAAAATATATTGAAATATTCAAAAAAAAATTATAATTTTATAGATTTTTTAGAATTTTTTTATGTAAATTTTCAAAATTTTCTAATCTTAAATTTATTTTTTTGGTAAATTACTACTATAGCAAGTCATCGGTTTCCCCAGATTTACGTTAGGCAAATACTCTTTAAAATTATGATTATTCATAGTTAATCGATAGCTGAGATTACTATAGGAAAATCATAAAAAAGTTGAATTATTCTAAGTAATTTTTCCTTATTTTTTTAATTTCATCCACATAATTCTTTCTTTTTTTATTTATGACTAATATTTACTCCTTCCAAACCAATTTAGTTGTCGCGTTTGCTTGGGCACGGTTATTAGGGGTGGTATGAGACCCATTAAAAAGGTGGTAGTTGGGGTATTAATCGATTAAATTAAATGTAAAGGTGGTAGTTGGAGATTTGGAGTATGATAAGTAGTACTTCCTCCGTTCCAAAATACTCGCTACATTTCTATTTTGTGCACTATTCATCGTTCATGTTTATTTTACGTATTGCGAGTAATGTGTAAGTAAAAATATAGTCAAGTGGGATCTTGTTTGAATCGTCTAATCACATACTTTCATAATATTAAATATTTATAATTTTTAGATAAGTGTAGTTTAAGATATTAATGATCAAAATTGTGCATTGGATTGCGTAAAAAAGTGAAATGTAGCAAGTATTATGGAACGGAGGAAGTAAAAGAGGAGGTATTGTGGTCCTTACTTGTGTGTATATATGAGGTATTTAGGTAAAAAAAGATTGACATAAAAGAAAATGGAATAATTAATATGAA
The DNA here is from genome assembly GCA_019776075.1 of Amaranthus palmeri. Taxonomy (NCBI): domain Eukaryota; kingdom Viridiplantae; phylum Streptophyta; class Magnoliopsida; order Caryophyllales; family Amaranthaceae; genus Amaranthus; species Amaranthus palmeri. The sequence continues at coordinate 869,408 of JAAKBH010000309.1, forward strand.
TTTGCCAAATAAAAATAAAAGAACAACTAAATTGATTCAGAGGAAGTATGTTTTACATTCTCCGTTTTAAAATACTCGTTATATTTCGTTTTTGTGCACTATTCATCTTTCAAGCTTATTTTACATATTACGACTAATATGTAAGTAAAAATATAGTCATGTAGGATCTTGTTTGAATCTTCTAATCGCATACTTTCATAATATTAAATTTTTATAATTTTTAGATAAGTGTAGTTTAAGATATTAATGATCAAAATTGTGCATTGGATTGAGTAAAAAATGAAATGTAATAAGTACTCCTCCGAATCAGTTTAGTTGTCACATTTTCTTATTTGACAAAACTATACTAATTGTCCCATTTCCTTTTTTGTCTATCTTTTTTTACATAAATACCCCCACTTTTTTAATTCTCAATACCCAACTACCACATTTACAATTAATTTAATCAATTAAAATACCCAACTATCACCTTTTTAATGAACTTCACTCAACTCTTCAAATTCGTAAAATTCCAAATGGAACAAGTAAAATGATTCGAAGGGAGTATTATGGAACAGAGGAAATATTTAATAACACTAAATTTCTTTTTCATGCAAAATAAAAGAGACGAACTAGTATCTCTCTTCTCTTAATGATAACAATATTTTGTCAACCACAAAAAAACGTGACAGCAAGTTGCCAACAAAGTCACACCTTTCCTCCCGACAATCATACGACGTCGTATAACCCTAAACGCTACCGTTTCACCGACTTAACTAGGTCATCTTCTTAACTTCATACCCACTATAAATCATGTCTTTCCTCCACATTTTCTCTTTCGCCCTTTCTTCCTCATTCTCTCCCCTACTTTTATTTTTCTCCCTTCTTTCTAAGGTACTGTATTATATTAATCTCTAATTTTCACCTTTTAATTACTATTTTTCAATCAATTATTCCTAGATTTAGGTTTAATTTCCTAATTTTAAGGCTCCAATCATACAACTTAATTGTAATTATAAATTTAAAATACTCGTTTGGGATTTTATTTTTTTAGATCAGATCTAGTTTAAAAAAATAAAAAAAATGGTTTATTCAAGTTTATATTTACTGAAAAACTTGTATTGGTTATATTTTAGCTAGATCTGGATGGAATTTTAACGTTTATGGATGATGAAATTGTTTTGATTATGATCGGTGATGATTTGATGAAGATCTGAGAAATTAATTTTGTGAGTTTTTGTTTTTTAGGCGTTTCAATCAAAGGAAAAAGAAAAAGAAAATGAATAGGTGGGAAATTCAACAAAACTCCATGGTGGTAGGTTGTTGTGAAGAGATGAGGGGCCCTGTTGCAGTTTCGTTATCGGATCGTAAAGGTTCGGGCTCGGGTTCGGTCCTTGTTTGCCCTAAACCTAAACGAATCGGGTTTTTAGCTAGTAATCTTACCATGTCCTTAAGATGGCAACGAAGGTACTTTTTCTTTTGAAATTTTAACTTTATTTTTCCTTTCTGTTTTGTATTTTGGTAATTAAATTATATTTTTGATGATGTTAGTTAGTAATTTAAAATTATGTTTTATTTGTGGTTTTTTAGCCAACAAGCAGAAGTATATGATTCAAAAGCTGGAGCAGAGCTTCTAGACATGATTCTTAGAAAGGTAAAAATCAAATATATTTATGTTTATTTTTTGAGCCTTAAAATTTAGATTTGGAAGTTTTGATTTGTTTTATGTGATGGATTTTTTGTTTCAGCTTAGAAATAGGCACGATTTAAATTTTTTCGGAGCTGATTTATGGCTGATTGTGATAAATATCAGAGCCGGGCCCTGTGCTAAATTTTTTTGTGTGTTTTATTTATAGTAAATATAATATATTATATCAATAAATTTAACATATTTCTTTTTTTATTAACTTTTTCATACACGGGAGAAAGAGGGGCCCTGTGCGGTTGATCACCTCGCACACCCTCAAAGACCCCTCTGATAAATATATATTCTTTAAAATTTTTATATAATAATTATTATTTTATGAAAAAATGATTGAAAATAATTTGAGTTTATTCTTAATTTTTTTTGAATTTGGAGTCAAGGTTGGATTTAATTGTTCTTTGATGATGAGCGGGTGTTCTAAAGATTTTTTAAGCACTTTTATTTATTTATTAATTTTGATTTCTATGAGCTTGGAAAATACTATAATAAAAAAACAGGGGTATGTTTAAAACATTTTTTTTTTGAATTTATTAATTAGGACTACTTTCAAATTGTTAATGACCTATAAAAAAATTAATTAATTGTATTAACTTGGTAGGATTTATAACCAAACACCCTTTAATTGGCCTATATAGATATGCATATATTTTCTCTTAATTTTTAGGTATTTAGTAATTACTTTTTGATTAAGTGGGGTGCTAAAGCTTTGATTTTTTTTAATAGGTGATCCCAAATAGTAATATTTTTATGTTCAATAAATAATCTAATAAGTAAAATTTGTTCATATTTATCTTGTTTACCAAGCAAGACCTTTTTGCTCACTAAAAAATTATTCCCTTAATTCAGCAGGAAGGTCATGGTGATGGAAAACACATAGCAAAAGAGATTGCATCATCACCCCCATTTTTTTGTGGATCACCACCAAGTAGAGTATCTAATCCAATAGTTCAGGACGCCCAATTTGGGGATGAAAATTTATCTCCATTATCGACTTTACAACTCGCATCGTCTCCTTCGACTACTGCATCGCCTTCACCCTCACCATCGGCTATGAAATCCGGTGGTGTTAGGATGAAGTTCGGTCTCAAGTCGCCCACAGTTAGAGTAGAAGGTTTTGATTGCCTTAGCAGGGATCGCCAGAATTCGAGCATCCCTGCTACGGCTTAGGATGAACACAAGAACAAATTCATTTGGGTAACTGTATATATACAAAAACTGAATCGAAGCGGCCATTGCTCAATCAATTGCAGCAACAAAGTCGGGTTTTAAGAAATTTTTCGGGTTTTTGATGGAGGAAATATAAATTTTTTTTGGTTTGTAGAAAATTTGGTGAAGAGAAATTTGTATTTGGCATTGTGTATATAGGATGTGGTTGTTGTAGTAAATCACAAAGAGAGGCTAAAAAGACCTTATTAGAGGTATTGGGTCTCTGTTCTTTTTGTACTATAAATGAGAGGATTGTAAGAGGAATTTGTATAGAGATGTCTGACATTGTAACTTATGGTGTATATATATGCTCATTTGCTACCTTATTATATGTAGTAAAATCATTGCTCTTGATCTTGCTTTAAGATGATGATCAATCTTTCAATTCTATACAAATCTTTTGTTTCGGGTCGAAGAATCTCTACCGGGAGGTAAGAATCGAACTTCTATGATAAAGATGATGATTTAAAGATGTCACTTTTAACTATCGGATTTTAGATATCATTATCATCCTACCCAATGTATCCTGCTCATAGAAAACTATGGACAAACCCTTAAAGAAGAGGACAAACCCTTAAAGAAGAGCACAACCAAAAGACGGCAACTCATAAAAACTATTGGATTTTAGATATAAAAAGCTTTTGCTTTATCGAAACTTATTTTTCGTTTAATTTTACTTTCGTACCAACTGACCTATGAATTGTGTTTTTGTTCGTGATAATGTGAATAATTTATAGAGTAACTTTTAATAAAATACGCAATAATTACTACGGTTATGCAGAAGAAATAAGTGTAATTATTAATCTTGTTAAGAAATTTTCTATCAAAAAATACTTGTCAAGAGACTTTTTTTAATTATCATTTTTATCATCATTAACACTGATAACCAAATAAGTTTTATGGAGTAATTCATTAGCTCTATAAAGTTATCAATGTATATTTAATACTCATTTTGTTCTTTAAGATTTAGCTATATTTACTTTTTCATATTATCCTATAAACTAATTTAATAATTAATATATTTTATTATATATTATAAAAAATTATAAAATATTGCTATTAATAATTCTTGCATTGAGAAGAACCAAACAAAATCCGACTTAATTATATTTTAATTTATCCATTAAAAATGACAAATTAAGACCATTATCATCATCATTCTATCCAGTTAATTTTGCTCATAGAAAAACTATGAAGGGGGTCTGAGGAGGGAAAGACGGCGGCAACTCATACCCATAAAGAAGAGCACGACCAAAGGAGTTCCCAACTCCAGAATGATAAAAATAAAAAAATAAAAAAAAACAATAGTCAATTTTTGGGAATTTGATGAGTATAAAATTTCTAAAGAGTAATTGTCATTAAGACTATTCCATAAATTGCTTTGAAGAAGGCAACAAATTGAAGATATAATGGGTGCTTTGAAGAATTCAACCCAATCTACATTTATTTGATGAATTGTTTAAGTCTTGCTGATTGGGAACAAACTTTTGGCAATCTAGTCAATATCATGATAGCAAATATAAATATTTTTAGGGTTAGTCAATAATTAATTAATAAAATATTTTCATCACACTAAGTCATCACTATTTAATAACATTTCTTGTATCTTAACTTTTTAATTAATTTTCTATCAATCTGATTTTGCTCTGTTTATCATAATTGTCTCAGTTTACGGCATAGTTTATTACATCATTTGATTTTTTTTTCATCTTTTCTCTCCATCTTTCTATGATATTTTTTTCTGGGAAGAAATTTAAAAAGAACATAATTATAATTATAACGATTAAATTTAATTAAATATAGGGTGAACTTGAGGGCACGGACAAGCGTGGAAAGGCACGACACAACAAACCATATGCCTATGTCACTCACATAACATGCCAATTCGACCTATGCCTATCTTTTAAGATGTCTATATCTACAAATTAGAAGGGGGTTACAATATAAAATTTAACAAAAAGGTGTTCACATGTGTTAAAAATTATTACTTAAGGACACTTAGGGCGAACTGATTGTAACACCTCGGCCCCTCGGACCGCCGGTGACTACTCATGGAAACTGTAGACTGGTCCCACAGACCAACATAAGTCTTTCCAACGCACTTTGGTCTCACTTTTTCGCACCCAGGAAAACTTCCCAGAAGGTCACCTGTCCTAAGATTGCTCTCCGCCAAGCACGTTTAACTATGGAATTCTCAACAAATATGCTCCCGTGAGAAGAAGATGCACCTTAGTGATATGAGTAGTCTATCAATCTTTTTTCAAGCTAAATCTAAAGTACCACGCTGACTTAAAAAGAAAATAAGACATATATTTTGAATTTGAGGTATAAAATTATAGTTTTTTGTTTTTTTTTTCTTTAATGGTCTCATGTTACTTGGTCAAAATTTTGATAATAATATTCCTAGGGCAATACTAAGTTACAGCTAAGATAGGTTTAGTGTTAGGTGCTAAAAAGCTTAATACAAGCATGTTCTCACAAGATTTTAAAATTGACTTTTTCATAATTGTTTGCTAATTAGAAGAGACATTCTTTACTTTAAATCAATTTGAAATGGTAACACTTTAGCTACTTTTGACAATTTAAAGGGAACATCAAACATGTCTTTTGTAAAAGTATTTAGGTAAAGATCTTGAATTCCTAACATTTTAGGCCTATATTACGACAGGTCTTAGTAAATAACGATTATTTGTGAAGTTAATAAATTATTTTTATGTGGTAGGATTTCATATGATGAGAGTTTTGTTATTTATTTTCTTTATGTTTTTGGGTTTTGTTTATTTTATTGTTTTTTTTATGGTGAATTACAAATCACGGTGATTGATTATGAATTTTTGCTTAATTACCCTCACTCCTATCATCCTCTTTTGTCTTTTTGTGGAGGTAAGGGTTAGACACATTTTGGCTTGTTGTAGGAACTTGTCACCACTATTAATAATCTAATGTTCCTTTTAAATTGCTGCTGATAGTAACATATTGAGACATATTTATATTGATATGTTAATTTGAAAATCTTACTAAATATAAGACAACTTATCTCGATCTTAAATTTGCATTGAATCAATACCGAGATGTTTTATGGAATCTAGTCGAAACAATTTGAATGAGACATTTATACTTGAAGTTAATTAAAGTTTAGCATGATTTTAGGTTCAACCGTTTTGAGTATAAACTGGCTATAAGTCTGATCAAGTCTAGTTTGAATCAAAAAAATTTGAGTTAGATAATAGTAAATTTGTGTTAACATATAAATTCGATTATTAGTCAGTTTTAACTCGAGTCATCTTCAAGGTTTAAGTAAGAACATACAAACAAATTGGGATTGTGTCAATACAATTTTAGTTCCAAGTTGCTTATACTTCGGGTTGATTTTAAATCGAGTTAAATCAAAATTTTAATTAAATAGAGTCGGACAATATCATATTTTGATTAAGTTTATGTTAAATTATGTAAGTCAATGAAAGCTTGACATAATTTCAAATTGTCAAATAAATTAGAATATTATTTATAAATTTAATAGAGAATGTGTCAAGAAGCTTTTTAAAATTGTATTGACATTTTCAAATGACACAAATTCACCAATTATAAATAAAATTTTCTATGAGCAGGATACACCAGGTATAATGATGATAATAAAACTTATGCTTTAGAATAGTGCAAGGTAATAAAAACTATTTCAAATATACATATACTTTCCCCTTCAGGCGTCAACAAAGTTATGTTCCACCTTTTTATTCATGAGAGTATTATTTTAATTAAATAGGAACATATTTGTGCGACGGAGTATAAAATTTCCCGACTTTCTGTGTATTAAATTCTTCACTACTCATGTTAATCGAGTTATTCAACCAAGTGAATCAAACAAATTAAAGCCCTTTGAAGGTTATTACATCCCTGACTAAACAAGTCCTCGGAAAATCGAAAAATTTTAGGCTCGAATACAAATGCGATGGTGAGGTAACGTGAAAATCGATTGGCACAAACCACAACCATCAAGCAAGATGTTCAGCCATTGTAAGAATCTTGAGATGCTTTTTCTGGCGTAGTTCGTGTGGGACCGGGCCAAACACTCGAGTTCCAATTGGTTCGCCTTGCTTGTTGAGAATCACAACCGCGTTATCATCAAATTTGACTTCACTCCCATCACAACGGCCTCGTTGCATGGCAGCTCGCACAATGACAGCACGTACGACATCCCCTTTCTTTACTTTTCCCCCTGGACGAGCTTCTTTCACAGAAGCGACTATAATATCTCCTAACCTTGCCCCTTTCTTTCCTCTTAAGGCTTGTATACACATTACCTGTTTAGCTCCAGAGTTATCAACCACATTGAGCTTTGTTCTCATCTGTATGAAAGTCCTTTGCTGCTGCAACTGAAACCATTTCATGTCACGACATGGAAGATTCTTTTTCGTTTTCCTTAATATGTGAAAAACTGACATTAATAACTTAACCTCCCATCCGCTGTGAATAATCCCAACTTTAGATTATATTGTAATAAACCAACCTTTGCCCTTAGTTTTTTTGTCAACCTGATAGGGTATGCAGATAGCAAACTAAGGGCAAAGGTTGAATTACTAGATTATAAAAGCATATGCTGATAGCAATCTACGGACAAAGGTTGGATAATTAAAAAAATATTCCAAAGATAGGATTATTCACAGCGGATGGATCAAAAGTTGGATGATTAATATCAGCTTTTCATTACAAATCCGCCCCTGTTTGGAAGTTGATTTCATAATGAAAAGCATTTGAGATCTAATTAGTAATGAAGATCAAGGATCATTTTAGAAAAAAAGTCAATTAAATCATGTGCACCGTTTATTTATGTGAAGTTGTTGATGTTTTTTTGCAAGCAAGGGTCAACTACAAGCAACCTCTTTGTTATCACTAACGAGAGTAAGATTACGTACATCCAACCCCCAACCCCCGTAGGTGGACGCTATTTTAGGCATTAGGTAATGAAATGTATCCAGAAGCATAATATAGTAAATTCAAAAAACTTGCACTGAAACTAAGAAGGAAGCTAACGGACCTGAGTATTGAGATGGTTTCCTGTAGTCTCACACGTAGGTCTCAGTATAGAGCCATTACTGTTGATAAGACCACTTAGTAGAGATCGACCGCCTTCAAACATGTTACAAGACGCAAAAAAAACGTCAGCCTTTGGACAAACGTTAGAATATTATGAAAATCAAACTGTGATAGATTGCCCCTTTTCACTGTGAAAAGAGAGACCAAAAAAAAACTAAGAAAGAAAATAGTCAGACAGTGTAGCAGGTTTCGAGTGCGGCAATACTCCCAATATTCCTTCAAAAATATATATCTCCTGCCATTCTCTATGACATCATGTGTATATAGAGTTCTAGTCTAAAGACCAGGATTTCACTCATGACTCAATTTACGAGAATGACCTAACAAACATAACAAACAAAAGGCTATCCCTAACAGAATCAGTTATGCGAGTACAACTGGCAAAACCGAATCTCTCATTCTTTGCCCTTGTCACGCCATTTGTAGGTAACAACCCGAATCTTCCACATTGCTGTGTGACACAAATATCTTGATTCTTGCCGGTGTCCTAGTATAGTCTCTATCCTATAAATGTATTAAGTCTCAAGTATTATGACTTACAAAATACCTTTACATTACCATTACTGCACCTCAAAATTAGCAACTCAACCTCCGGCAGCATCGTGGCTTACTTTTCATACAAGCTTCCGCCATACCATGAAGATATTGACATAGGAAGAATCTAAGCGTGGGTTATTTGATTAAAACCCTATTAATACTGAATTGTGTAGCATATACACAGAAGAATGATAATGTAGTTGGTTCAACACACGAGTTGAGTGTTTGTCCGACTTTGTACTAGTTGGGCATCATGATCAACTAAGCATGGTAAGTAGAATTTGAGATGTAATTATTGAAATGGAATATGTCCGTTGTCTTTTGAATGTAACAACAACGAGACAATAGACAAACAAGTACATAGTCATATGCTATGCGGCCTTAAGTGAGGCACAAAGGGTCCTCAAATTAGAGGCGCTATGCAAGACTCAGGAGGCAGAAGAGAACACATCAACATAAGTTGCAAATACTTCATGAATGATAAACGCTCATAAATCATTTAACACATTTATACTAGAAAGGCAAGACGGCTAATCATTGACAATGTTTTCAATTTAGAAGTGTGATATCACGGGTAGTACTTTCCAGAATCCAACAAGGAAAAAGAGAAATGGATGGGTGAATTTGGTCAACTTAGACATGGACAATCCTTTGCTCTTGTTTGGCTATACATAAAGGGGCCATTATGGCAGCAAAAATAAAGTCACAAGCAAAAGAAAGGAAACTATGCGACATTTGTTTGCTCAGGCAGCTAACATCCGAACAGCAACATATAAGCATTTATCTGTTAACCACTTAGGCACTATAACACCCTTACCAAAATAAAAGCACTTGACAGGGCAAAAGTATTGGGAAAAAAGTCTACGTCATAATGAGAAAATACCTCGTGATAACTTGGACGTCAGATTGGCCGCCATCTTCTGTTTTGACTTCTATTTATCAAAGGAAAGACAAAGGCAAGAGGGTGAGGAGAATTGAAAAGCTAGCTGAAGTAATCAGCACATACATTAAAAAATCATGCACAATAGAAAATCACAGCCCCTTGAATACTACAACACCAAAGAGACACCAAGGAGAATCGATTATCTTACAATTTAAAAGCATTCTCCAACAGGCAATCAACAAGCAAATACGTAAGGGCATATTTAAAAAATTAGGCACCTTAAGCTAAATTTTTCAGAGTGTCATTGCCTATTACACTAAATTTCACTCTAAACATTTGAATATGGAGATGTAAAACATTGATTGATTTCACTAACATTTAAATATCCTGACTTTTCACTCTCTAAACATTATATGAGTAAACAACTCTTGAATTATTGTAGGAGAACCCATAAAATATTTCAAGACCATTCAATGAAAGTGGAAATTAAAGAAAAATTGGAGCTTAAAAAAATTCTAGATTACTACTCCGTTTTGCATCTGGCAAAGTGTTACATAATTCGCTAATCTCCTTGCAAATCGAGAATCGAAAAAAGTTAATTATGGTCAGCTTTGGGCTATTCTTGGGAAAATTTGAGCGAACTGCAAATTCAAAAAGTGAATTAGCTATCGAACCATGTTACACCGATCTTGGATTCTTTTCATAGCACCTCATTAAACCTTACACTCAAAGTTGGTCAATAATCTTGCAGAAGTTCTTGGATCAAAATTTAATTGAAAGGATCAATGAGGTCATGGATTAAATTTCAGAAATTTTCTTAGCAACAAATCAAGGCCACTAAATTAATTTCATTAAGCTGTATATATCCATCCAAATGCAAATTCAAGCACAAATTTCTACCTAAATATTTCCATTTCCTAAGATAAGTATACCCAGAACAATAAATTGAAAAAGATTCACACTTTCAGTTAAATTTAAGAAAACATCTCTAATTACCATCAAAATAACAATCAACGAGCAAAAAAAATACAATTAAGAAAGTGATACAAAGATTCAAACCTACATTTTAATAAAAATCTATCCTTTATGCAAAATTACAACAAAAATCAACCCATAACATGAACTAAAAAATGGATAATGGGTTGGAAAAAGGGGAAAATGAAGGAACCCAGATGAAGGATGATCAAGAAAAGAAAAATCCAATCATAAAATCATGTATAGCTTAAATTATTAAAAAAAAAACATTCATATCAAATCAAACAAGATTTAAAAGAAGGAAATAAACAAAACCCAGATAAAAAACATGAAGAAAATCCATACCAGATGGAAACCAGATAAACCCTAGAAGAAGAGAAGTTCAGTGACTGCAAATAGAGAGAATATGGAGAAGATGAATATATTGCTCTTGTTTTGGAGAAGGGATGCCCAAAAAGGGGAGAAAGGCTAACGTGATTTTACTATTTTACTATTTTACCCGTCTGACCAGGGATAGAGCCACATGTCTTATTCACGTCCTAGATTACTAGTCTTATTTGTTACTGTTCTGTGTCTTTCGTCATCGCTATTCACTATCGTTTATACATTTTTAAATAATCCCTATGCTTGGCTAATGTGGGTGTAAGATGCAGGTTTCAGATATTTGCAGGTCATATCCTTGAAGACTACAATAGAGCCGAAGGACTCTTATGACTGCCCTCTCCTTCTGGGTATGAGACGCCGTCGACCTTCCTTCTCCGGACCCTGACCATAAAGTATCTATGTGCGGGAACACTGGGTATGATGATGATGACCCATCTGATTTGAATATATTGTGCTGTTTCTTTCTTAAATTCTTATGTATAATGTAAATATGCATTAAGAATACGATGAGTAAGCATTAATTTTTAATTGGTTGGATTTAAGATGCGTCTTTTAAGAAGCTAGTTATTGGTCAAATTTTAGGTTTTGGGTAGAATTTATTTCGGTGCTTACCAATCTTATTTATTTCTTAGTTCTCAATATAAGACCATATTGTTGGAATTTATTTTTGAATTATTATCATTGTAGGATGTTTTGGACGACAAGTGGGACTCGTCTATTAATTTATATTGCCGATCTTAATATTTTGACTAATGTTGTTGCTTTTGTTTTAGTGTTAGGATGTTATAGAGCTTGTATACAAAAAGACTCGAATATAAAAGGAGACTTGACCGCATATAAACTTATGAGTTTTCATCTTAAAATCAATCGGTATTATATAACCCATAAAGTATGGCCCAAAACCTTTCTTTAGCAATTTTAAGGCCTCCATTCCTTCATGATCTCAATTTATAATTCGAATAGTTTTATTATGTTGTGCGTCATAAACATTTTAATCTCATAATCTCCCTAGTTTTCTTTTTTTTCACATTTTCTCAAGTTTTTAAGAATTTTGTTTAATGTGAAAGGAATGGACTATATCATCTGAATTACTTACCCATTATCATTTTTTCAGGTTTTCGGATTAAATTGTATCTATGATTAATGTGGAAGGAATGGACTGTGTCCTCACATCTTATCGAGAAGGGCGTTGGAGATATTCTATCTATGTTTATCGACAATATAGTCGACCTTTTTCAAGATTGCTCAAATTAATGTGATTTAAGAACTCGTATTTTTAACAAATTTGTACAGTGTAACACCTTGTACATGTTTAAACCTTGTGATTAAATTGTTTTGAATATGATTTTAATCTACTTTTCTTTATTTGTTAAGTTTATCTTGTGTTAGCTAATCAGTAACACTTTTGGTGCAACTATTATGGGCACATATTGATTGTTAAAACGACTAAGGTTCAAATGCACATAAGTTTGTTTTTTTAGTGATAAAAATTGTGAAAAAAGACTGAATTTCGTTTACATATGGTTGCTTGTAATTCCTCACCCCAATATTTTTCATAATAATAGAAGTTTCATAGTTTAATCTAAAGATTAGTTTTCAATGGTTAATCAAAATTAGTTTTTTTTTTCAAAAAAATATTTTTTTTTTCAAGTTCAGAGTGTTGAAAATGGTAAAAATAAATAAATTTGGTAGTAATAAAATGTGGTCAAGAAGCTTCTATGAATATCTGGTCTATTTTCACCAATACTTGTTCTTTGATTGGTTATACTTAGACATTACTTCTTCAAGTGGCTTCTATTTTTTAAGCATATTGTGAGATTAATTCAAACCGTTGACTTTGTATAAAATTGTTGGTAAAAATTTGAAGTCATACTCATTCAAAGTCCTTTGGTCATCAATCTTTGACCATAATTGAATAGTTACATGATCAACATACCTATCACAACAATAATATGCCATTACTCGACTTGAAATTCGTGTCGTGTTGAACTATTATGAGTCGTGTAAACAGCGGATTATGTGCAATAACGAGTCGTATTGAACACCTTCAAAACAAAAATTCCTTTTATTATTAATTGTTTTTGCCAAAAATGAATATATAATGAATGGTGGGTCGTGTTAGCGGGCCGTATCTACAGGCCACATACCGTGTCGTGCCATTCTCACAAAATAGTAAGTGTTGCATGCCCGTGGTCCATTGCGCCGATTGGTGTGCCCTGTAGTACTTTGCTATTAGTTGTGCTGTGTCGGTCTGATTCGTACCCATGTCTAGTCATTACCGTTTGAGGTTACACGTAGGCAAACTTGCCTTTGCAATAATGAAAAAATGGTTTTGATTAATTTTTAATCATAAACATCATCTATAATTCATATAAATTAGAAGCACAAATAGTTTAATCTTTTAAGAATCAGGTCTTATTTCAATTGGAGCAAATACTACATTTTCTAAGTAAAGTCATAAGTTCAATTCCCATCTAATCCTTCCCTTCCTTCAGCCTACCTTATAATAATAAGAAAAAAAAATTCATTACACTATTATTTATTATAATATGATAAACATGATAAATATATGGCTTGATTGAAAATAAAATAATTAAACTCTTGGGTGACTAAGTCCCATAAAGAAGGAATATGTCTTGACATAAGACCACTACCTACCTTTCTTCATGTATATATATATTAGTATATGCTAACTTTGATCCTTATATTCATCAAACTAATTCATTCATTCTTTGTTTTTTTTCATTTTAAACTCTTATCATTTTTACAATTTTAAGTTTTTTCTAAATCATTATAAGAAATGAATTCTTTTTGTGAAGGAAGCAATTTATTAAATGGGAGTAATTTATATTTGGAGGAGATGAAAATGCATTATAATTTTTGGGGTTTTGATGAAGCAAAGGTTTTGTGGTATCCTTATTATAATTCGGTTATTGATGATAATAAAAGTTTACAATACGATGATGATGAGATTGTTTGGCAACATGATGTTTGGGATTTGATGGATATTAAGGAAACTCCGAATCATTGAACGAGAATTGACGTTGAATTCTTGTTAGTAATTTTTATATTTATTGAATAGTAAATAGAAAAATGACGTTAAATTTTACTTACTTTTTGTGTTTTTAGATATCTTATCGAAATTTTGATTTGTAGTTTAAATTTTTTAAATAGGAAAAATAGGCTTGAATTAAATAATGAAATCTACAACAATAGAAAAGGGCGTAATCATATTTTCTATCGAGATTTTAACTGATAGCATAATACCCAAAATAAGAAACTCATGTTTTCATATTTTATGCTCTATTAATTAAATTATTATCTATCAATAAAGCGTGTCTGATAGTGAAACCATCTTGTATGATATTTTGTGAAAAATTAATAACTCAAAAACTAAACCCGTTTACTTAAGTCAATGCACTTGTGAAAATTTATATAACTCGCCTTCTATAAACTTAACCCGTTTACTTAAACCATGCACCAATAGAGAATTACAAATTCTTGTGTGAGATGTTCTCATAGAGAGTTGATGTAGCCTAATTCGCTGGTTAGTAGAAAGAAGATACTTTGAGCCGAGATGTAAGCCCAAATAAGAAACCCACCCAAATCAAAGAAAATTTAAACAAAATAAACTTATTTTTTAAAAAAGTTCCCAAAATACATTTCGAGAAATTTTAATTTTTAAAATAAGCGTTTCCATGCCAAAGCTAACGGTGAACAAAGAAACTTGTAATAAATTATCAAAATTTTTCATTCACTATCACTAAGAGCGAATAGATTGAAGACAATATCATAATGTTTGAAAGGAAAAAAACAATGTTTTTTCTCCATTCTCAACCAACCAAAAAATTTTGACTTTTTTTTTACCAATTTTTTGTTCGCTTTTATTCATCGTCATCATCATACTTAGTGCATCTCGCTCATAGACAAATATATGGTTAGGGTCTAGGGAGGGAAGATAGACGACGTCTCATACCCATTAGGAGAGGGCGGTCAAAAGAGTCCCCCGCAAACCGAAATTCTGCATCTTACAACCATGTTAGCCGATCATAGAAATCAGCAAACCGAAAGCTAAATGACTTACACAACAAATAGAATATGTACAGATAACTAAAAAACGATAATGGTAAGTGAGGTGGTAAAGAGCGATGACGAAAGGCAAAGAACAATAACAAATAAGTCTAGACCATATTTTGGAAATTAAAATTTTTAAAAACTTATTTTGGAAATTTTATTTAAAATTAAATTTATTTTAATCAAAATTTTCCTAACGAAAAGACATGGAAAGAACAAACAAAATGAAGGATCGGAAATTAAGAAGAAACTGATTGAAGTAAAAAGGACAATCGAACGAAAAAAAAACCCTAATTTTCGTTCCAATTTTTCTCATCAATTTCTTCGAAGATGAGAACTCTTTCAATAATCAGTCACTTGACTGAAAGATTTCATTTCTAGTTCTCTTTTTTTGTTAACATTTTCTCTACTCAGTTTCAGGTGACGCTTTCTATCAATTTCGCCGCTTAAACCCTAAATTCTCACTTCTTTATCTCCCTATTGTTGTTACAGTTTTGGTTGTGTGTATATCTCGGTTTAATTTTAATTATTAGGCGGTGAATTTGTGTAAAATTAGGTTTAAATGCTGATATTTGCTACTGTTTGATTTCAAAAATCAAATTAATTATAGATGTTATGTTGTTTGTTTATTGGTTTATGTGATTTGTGTGTTTTTTTGCGAGAAGTATTTGGGATTTTAGTATTATAGTTGTGGCAAGGATTTCGGTTTAATGTACGCGATGTACTGTGAATGCGTGGGAATTGTTTTAGAAAAAGGTAGAAATTACTGAATTCATTTTGTTTGTGATGTGTTATGTGATTGCGTTGTTGCCTGTTAGTCTTGAGTAGCTGTAATAGTTTGGCATTTCAATGATTTGGATGTATGTGGAACAACTCCAGTAATTGTACGTATGCGGTATGATTATGTGGTCGTAGATGTAGTATTGCTGTGAGTAATTGATATGTTTTTTTTTTGCAATTATGTAGGGTTTTTGGGATTAAGAAGATTTTGCTAGATATGGAAGGGGATAGAAGAGATGCTCTCAAAGGACGTCAAGGTACCCCATTTAAGAGAAAGGGTTTGAACAAGAAAGGAAAATGGGGTAATCTTAGGCAGGAACATTTTGATAATATTCAGGTTCCTAACCCTACTGATACCGTTTATAGGATACTTTG
Source organism: Amaranthus palmeri (assembly GCA_019776075.1). Lineage (NCBI taxonomy): Eukaryota > Viridiplantae > Streptophyta > Magnoliopsida > Caryophyllales > Amaranthaceae > Amaranthus > Amaranthus palmeri. The sequence goes on from JAAKBH010000309.1 coordinate 885,400, forward strand.
CCCCGCGAGGAAAATTGGTAGTGTTATTGGTAAAGGCGGTGGTATAATCAAATTATTGAGAGAAGAAACTAAGGCAAAGATAACTGTTTCCGACTCAGCTGGGCCGGATGAGAGGGTGATTATGATTTATAGTCCCCCTGAGAAGATCTCAAAGGAAGAGACTGATGAGGGGAATGAGATTTCTATGCCGCCGCAATGTCCTGCTCAAGAAGCTCTTTTAAGAGTTCATGATAGGATTATTGAAGAAGACTTGCTTGGTGGAAGGGAAGATGGTGACGATAAAGAGTGCACTGTTACTGCTCGTCTTCTTGTTCCAAATAATATGGTAGGATGCCTTCTTGGAAAAGGTGGTGATGTTATCCGGAGGTTGAGGACTGAAACGGGTGCCTGCATACGTGTGCTTTCACATGAGCATCTTCCGGCATGTGCCTTGCTTACAGATGAACTTGTGCAGGTAATTGCTTCTGTTTGTGAACCTATAGTTACTTTCAATCAAACATATATTGTTTTTCATGTCTTAACCTGCAACAAATGTCTAGACATTTATAAATTTGATCTTAATGCGAACAAAAGTGAAGGTATGAATTTTTAAGTCCTAAGTCTTTTTTTGCCACTTTTACAATCTATATTTGTGAAACGATGGGGCGATGATGCGATGAGGTGAGGAAGGCGAGCAAATGGCGCACCTCATTGTCGCTTCTTCTAATGCGATGCGGCTTGACACTTGGAGGCGAAGTGAAGATCGCCTTGGTGCACCTTTCGTCTAGGCGCGCCTCAGGCACACTTTTTAATATTTAAATTCCAATCACAATTCATTTATATCAATGTTCAACCCTTAGCCTTTTTCTTTATGCAGAGTACTAGATGAAATATGTCGCTTGATACAAGGAAATATGTCTTGGTACATGGTGAGACTAGAGAGGGGTAAATGTAAGTTAGAATGATGGAGACAAGAGTTGGAGTCATGTGTTAAATCAAGTTGGAGTAAGATAAGAGTATATAAAGTATAACTTTAGTACAAACGAGTGAGAGGCTCTATAAGACTTGGAGAGAAATACATCGCTCCAAGTGAATGCTTCCAAGTCCTTGCGTCTACTATATATTTCAAAGTAGTGAGGAGTGAGGTTATTTAACAAAATGTGACTCATAGGATTAAGTGTGAGTGACAAAAATGGAGAACGACTACTAGAAAACTATGTAATTGAGGTGTGCCCTTAAAGCTAAAGGTCATGTTTTATTGAACGGTCATTAGATCAACGCCAATATATGGGTCGAAATGTTGGTCTTTGATGATTGAGTGGGTATACAATGAGGGATAAAATTCAATACAAAGATATTAGAAAGGGTTTAGAATTTGCAAATATTAAAGAAAAGATGAAAAAGACTCGTGTAGATGATTTGAGCATGTGTAAAGACCCCAGGTTTGCAAACTGGTAAGGAATTAGGAGACTTAAGAAAAGGAAGTGATGAAGACCGAAGATGACTTGGAGAACAGGATTGGAAAATGATATGAAGGATCAAGATTTACAAAGTAATGACGATAGAAGATTAAAACAAATAGAGAAGAATCTATGTGGACCATTAGAACTGATATATTTGTTCATTTAACCGACTCTAAATCTTTTGGGATTAGGATTCGAATATTGTTATTGTTGTTTTTGTTGTTCAGGTGGAACATGAAATTAGTTAAATTTGTTATATAAGCAATTAAAATTTATAATTTTCTTGCTGCTTTTTACTCCTTCCGGTGAACATTTAATCCAATCTCATCATACTTATCTATTCTTGCCACAAGTCCTATGTGTATTTGCAAGCTAGGCAAGTCAATGTTATTGGTATGGACAAGTTCCCATACCATTTTCCATTTTTGTGTCCGGTTTTTTATACAATGGAAACCTAAGATTATGTAATTACTGCATGAGTAAGTTCGAATAGTCTATCAAATTGTTTGTTTTACAATGTTTACTTATTTATTTGAGGTGTGGTGGATCTTAGACTGGCAGTGTTGAGATGTTGGATGCACATGTTATAAGTTTTAGGAATATGAAATTGTTTTTTTGTTTGGCCACAGTTCTAAAAGAGTAATGAAAAATATAATCTTTTTGTATTGCTTTGCCATTTAATTTATCATTGCAAGGCAATAAATTTAATCATTCACAACCCTTCATCCAAATTTTATTGGATATGATTCTCTTATATCTTATGTTTTATTTGTATTATATAGAACAAAATTGTAAACAAACTTGAGCATACATGCTCAATCTTCTTCACTCCCACATGTCTTGCAAGCATATCACTATGGATTAGATGTTTCTGTCATTCCATTTCTAACAACTTTAAGACTATTATTGCATGTTAATGGTACTTATCCTGCTGCATCAGTCATCACCATGAGGTATAGGATCTCGATTTATGCAACCTTCTGAGTTTTATGTAGTTTTAACTCTTTTTTCTTGCTTCCATCTGAAAATGGAGGATGTAATGTTTCCATTTGATCATTCTTTCTTTGCTTTTCAAGTTTGAATTTTGGGATTAGAGCTTTGGCATTGTTGTTTAAGTTTGAATTTTGTTCAAATATAAGTTGACCGTATGTCCAAAAAATGCTTCAATTTCCGACAATTTTGAGTCTCTAACATATTTTTGTCTTGGGACTTTTGTTTGCATTTATGGTGAATGACAATGTGACTTGCATCGCTGGATGGTGGAAGTTGAGAGTCAATACTCTAAAGGAGGAAGATATATGAAACATAAGAAAGATAGGGTTTAGGGGGTCAAAGGAGTCCTTGTATACTTTTAGAACAAACATTGAAGAACGCCAATCTTATTAAGTGGTTCCTACTTAGGTAGAATTTAAGGGTCGGATGTACGCAACCGTATCCTTATAATAGTAAAGATGATGTATCATGTATCCGATTGACCTTTGACTGTAACATTAGTAAATAAGAAATGCACATGTTTTATAGTTATTTTACTACAGTCCATATTAATGCGAAACTTGAGACTATTGATCCATTGGCATTCATATATCTGGAAGATTGCAAAAGTTATTTTTTGGGATTTTGTTAGCAATAATGCTTGACTTACGTAGTTGAATTTCATTAAAATAATTTTCATGTTCCGTGTTTTTGTCTTGTTTGCTAGTGCTTTTTATTGATTGGATTCTTAGAGCTATTGTAGTGTTTGGATTGCACCATTCATGATCTTGGTTTCTTTATTTCTTTCCTTATAACAGATTCAAGGAAAACCTACAATTCTAAAAAGAGCTCTCTATGAAGTTTCGACTTTGCTGCATCAGAATCCACGCAAGGAGAAAGCTATAAATGTTGCCCTGCCTTCCCGTGCCCAAGCGTTCCATAATGTTGGGCCACCTCTAACAAATATGTCTTCACTTCGTGGAGGGGAATCCATGTGGTTGCCTCGAGATAGACACATGCCACCACCACCATTGATGGAGGACTATCCTCGCGGCTCTAGATTTAATCAAGGTGCTTTTGAGGATGATCTGAACAGGTCTGGTGTTGAACCTTCGGGAGAGTTTTCCTTGAAAATTTTATGTTTAGTCAGCAAAATTGGAGGAGTGATTGGTAAAGGAGGCATTAACGTGAGACAGTTACAGCTGGACACTGGTTCAAGTATCCACGTGGAAGACGCATCTCCCCAGTCAGAGGAACGCGTAATCCGTGTTTCAGCTTTTGAGGTAAATCCCTATTCTTTTATCTGCTTTGTTTGAAGGAATGTAATTTGCTGTCTGTCCCCACCTTTGGAAATTCCTATCCTTCATTTGGGTCGTTTCTGGCATTCTTAATTTTGCTGGATCTGGAAGACCTTATTATTTTGTGCCATTGATCTCTGTGTGGTTTTGTAGACTTTGCAAACTCAAAGATCACAGACCATTGATGCAATTCTTTTTCTTCAAAATAAAGTTAGCGATGTTTCTGAGAAAGGTATAATTACTACAAGATTGTTGGTTCCTTCTAATAAGGTCGGGTGCCTCCTTGGTCAAGGAGGTACAGTTATTAACGAAATGAGAAGAAGAACACAGGCTGATATACGTGTTTTTTCGAAGGATGAAAAGCCTGAGTGTGCTTCAGAAGATGAAGAGCTTGTCCAGGTACTGAGGGAAACATTCATAACATGGTGATCTTGCTGTTTTGTTTTCGTTTACATAGTTTAGTTGTCTCAACTTTGCTAAAATCAACATTTTGGTCTGATGGTTTGTGTTCATGTTCAAATAAAATTTTCTTTTTAGGTGTCTGGAAGTTTTGCAGTAGCCAAAGATGCTCTCGCAGAGATAGCATCTAGGCTGCGGGCAAGATGCTTGAGGGATGCTGGTATTGCAGCAGAACCAACCCTACCTCCTCCAAGATCTGTCCAAGGATATGGTCCCCCTGGAGATTTTCATCGAGGACTTCCAGCACCTGGTCCAGTTGGGATGGGCTCTTTGGGTAGCTACAATTCTGTCGAGGTAAATATTCTCCAGTCAAAATGGTTTCTTATGAATACATTTTTGGTCCAACTCATGTCATCTGCAACAAAGTAAAGGGTTCGCTTCTGTTTTTTTATGGCATGAGACCAAGGAAATGAAGGAAACACAAAATAATAAATAATGGGTCTACTATATTATCATATATGGGTGAAGATGGATATTAATTCTTAACTATACTAGACATTCTGACCATGATCAATGCATCATGGATGTGTGTTACATTTCAATATGCTGGTGAAATGGATTATGGAATAACGTGGTGACAGTGACACTGTGTTTTACACTTTAGCTTCTAAATGTGTTTATTTTTTATCCATGTGACATCATATCATTTGGATTATTAAAAGTAGCCATATCTGGTTCAGAAGGTTGTTATAATTAATTTAAGATGAAATTTGATTATTAATTAAGGAATGCATTTCCGTGAGGGTATAAATGTGGAGCATTTGTGCTGCCTTTATAACTGCTATGAGTAGTTCACTTCTGCCATGCCTTCTACCCTAGTTATTCTAAACAAGACTAGTGCTGTCTGGAAAAACACCCAAGAAGACCTCTCTAAATTTTAATGATTACAGACCTTTCTAAAGAAGACCTCTCTAGAGTACGTCATAGGGATTAGAGAAGAGGAGAGAGAGAGAAATGCTTCTTAATGTATATGGGCACTGTATGAGATTCTTAGTTCACTTGGACTTGGAGAACCAGACCTCTATAAAGTTAATGATTACAGATTTTTGTAGGTGTTTCTGTTCTCTCTCTCTCTCTCTCTCTCTCTCTCTATATATATATATATATATATATATATATATATATATATATATATATATATAATACAAGTTAGCCAAAGACTGTATTAGAAGAAATTAACTGAAAATAAAGAAATAAAAAATTTGATTACAACAGCAAAAAATAAAAAAAATTTTGATTACACTGTAGAACAGACACCTAGAAAAATCTGCTAAGTGGGACATCTCTCATATGCTTCTCTTATTAGCTCTGCTTTTGTTGTAGAAACTACTGACGGATCATCAATAAGATTGCTAAAGGTCAGTGGTCGGTGGTCGGTGAGCCTTCGTTGAGGTTCACTGAAGACCAGTGGGTACAGGCGTACAGCAGCATATGAAGTAGTGTCTTTTACCTCTTTTACCCTTTTATCCTTACGACCGCATCCAAATACCCTGATCACCACTACCCGTAATCTTCATCGTCTTTTCTGCCCTTCCTTGCTTAGAGTTCAATGCTCTTTGCCTTTGGAACTTAAGGAAATTTTATTAGACAAGTAGGACAATGATGGGACTTTGATGTACATGAGGAAAAGAGAGTTTTAAGTATGCATCAACGCATATATGGGTTATACTTATGCTGGAGATTGGCATGTGTGCAAATTGCAAAATGTGATCCTTGTGTTTGGGTTTGTTACTAGAAAGGTATCCCCATGGCTGCAAATATGGTGAAGGTCATGTAGATAACGACCACTGGTGGACAGAAGAGGGAAGAGGAAGGAATTTCTAAGATATTTGTGCTTGAATCTGTTCAATTGCATGTTTAAGTGTACTGTGGTTCCAGGTTCATTGCATTGACACTTGGGCACCTCATGGAACTTCTTATGAATCATGGCCCGTGGATTGCTTATTTAAGCTTACATAGTATTTGTTTTTTCTAGTAATGATACTCATGAAACTTGTTATTATGTATGACGACCATTTTGTTTATTTTAGCTTATTTTTAAATGTGATTTGGTTTACTATTTGTAATTGAAATTTATTATGCTGCGTGCTGTCAAGATGCACATGGTTGTAAATTGTTACTCATCTAATTGTAGTGTGATGTAGGCATGTAGTGATCTTGAAGTTCTGACCATTCTTTGTTTCAGTCATCAATTTGGCTTCAGTTTGCTTAAAATCAAAAATAGACTCCCTTGCTTTTATCATTGTCTCTAAAACAGTTTCATGTAGTTATGCCATGGTTTGTAAAGTTGTTTTTATCCTCATTGAAGTAGTTCTCATGTTCTTCTGTATGGATTGTTTCTACACAAGAAGATGAAAAGTTTCTGGTTGTTTAGTTAGTCTAACTCTCTTCTTGCTTTTCCTTAGGGTGGCATGCATGATTACAAGCCTCCTAGCTACGCTGTCCAGCCAAGTGCATCTAGGTACTGTTAACTATGTAATAGAACTTATGTTTCAAGCAAATTTTCATTTATGGTTTCGTATTTGATGCTTATTATGATATCATGATTTGGGATATTCTATGTGGCATTGCTATGGTTTTTCAGTTTCTGCATGGTAAACCTTAAAAAATCAGTTTCCATAAGGTGACCCTATACACTTTATCCAAATCTTCTGTGACCCAATGATGGAAACAGTTAAATTTCTGTCAACTTAACAAAAAAAGAATGTGTTCTCAAGAAATGAAATTCTGTGACCCAATGATGGAAACAGGTGATTCTTCACTATGAGCAAAGTCATCAATCTACTCCAATACCTGAAAATTTGAACTAGTCCCCTCCCAATATACTCTTTGTAATTCTGTGGCTGAGTTTTGATGGGCATGGTCGCTGAAAAGTGTTTTTTTTAAAGGCAGCAGTACTAAGCATCTAAACAGTTTAAATGACAGCCATCATTATCATTCTAACCATCTAAACGCATCGACCATAAATTCTGTAAAATAATGGTGAAATTCAAGAAGATGAGAGGCACCCAAAGGCCAGATGAAGATGAAAGTCGATTTTGCATTTTAATGCCCAATGCCCATTCTCTCTTTTCTTAATCGAAAAATCTAGAACTACCATAGTAGTTCCTAGTTAACTCGGCCGTATTTTATACCTTGACATAAACTTTAATTTATATGGTGAAGTTAACAAAATAGCTGTATGCTTATGGTCACAGAAAGTCATAATTTTACAGTTGAGGGTTAACTTGTAGAAACTGAACTATATTGGTCCAACGGGTAAAAACCGATAAACATGAGGCACCATGTAGCAAATCCCTCATGATTTTTATTATTTTAATGTGTTTTTGACTGATTGCATAGGTACCCCAATCCTAATAGTTCTGCTGAGGGTCATTACCCCAATAGCGGGATAGGTTCTGCTCCTGGGGGAGGGAGCTTCTATTCCAATACTCCCGAGGTATGTTCCTGCTAATCTGATGAATTTGGGAAGTGATTTATTTATTTGTTTATTGATGTTGGATAGACTCTATCACAATTTGCCGTTTTAGAGTTAAATTTAATCTATTGGTAATTTTTTTGAATTATCTAAAAGTTGAGGTTAATCATATATGGATGGGGTGCCATTGGGTTACAAATTTACAACTTAAGGCTGGTGGCCTGTGAAGTGCTTTACTTTGGCCCTTGTTAATAATTAATGTAAAAATAACTACAAAGGTAGAAAAAATAAATAATTATGCTAAGATATTGCACTTTTTTCTTAACTTTCAAACAAACAATCTAATAAGTGCATCAAATCTGATACGGGTAAGATTGTCAAAGTGAGTATTTAGCGGAAGATAATTGACAGTATATCAATCTATATAATTATGCTAATTAATACAAGATACTTGCAAAATAAGAAAATTAGAAGACAAAAAGAAAGTACAAGGAAAGCTAGTGTACTGTGTATAAGAATGTTCACAAGAGGAGTTGATCTCGAGACCTTGGTTCCTTTTATGATATTTTTGTTACTATGTTTTGCGGGTGTCTCATCATGTTGAATCAAGTTTGGTATCAAACAAAGGCTTGTCAGTAGTGTTCAACACTTATTTCTATCTAGATGATTAATTTCAGCACAACCTATGCTCTTTTGGGCCTCATTTGAGGCCAATATATCTAGATGAAAACAATGATCTTTCACATCAATTTTGTTTCCAAATTCACTTTTTTATATGAATTTTAAAATTGAATTTTAAAATTCATATAAAAGCATAGCAAATTAGGTTTCATTTTAAAAAGCCAAGAGGGGAATAAAATTCTCACTTATTGTTAAGATTGTCAACGGCTTACGTTTTGAAACCAATGGTTAGGCCTTGTGCTTACGAATCTGTAATCTTTTCTTTGTCTCTATTCAGGCTCCTGCAATGAGACCGAACCATCATGATCCATACCCTGGCGGGTCAGATCGTACAGGTGACATCCGTGGTGGCTCTGATCATTATCCTGCTCCCCAAGCTAATTACAGTAGCTATAGCGGACCACACAATCCTTATCAAGGCTCCTATCCAGATCCGAAAGGTCCGCATCAGGGCACTTATTCAGATCCGAAAGTACAAGGCTCTTATAACAATTTGCATCCTCAACCGACTGCTTATCAAAGTCCTTATCCTAATCAAGCTCCTTACCAACAGCAGAGTAATGCACCACAGAATCCCTACAGAAACATGAATGCTCAGGATGGCGGTTATCAGAGCGGTAATTATCAGACCGTTGCAGCCCAGGGTTCTTACCAATACTAACCTATAATTCCGAGCATTTTTGTACCATATAGCTTAATTAGTTTGTCAATGCTATTGATTGCAAGGTAGCAAATCCTACCATGGTCGTTTAGAGGCGATTTTTCAGTTCTATCTACCCCTTGTAATGTCCCCTTGGATCAATGTTCTGTTTCGTTGTACGTGAGTGTTTTATGTTGGTCTGCCCCAAGAAATTTGCATATTGTAATTTTAGGTTCCCAGCATGCATACTTAACTTATTATGTCGACAGTGGCGGTTTTCCTCATATCGGAAGCCCAAAAGGTGTTGATGTATATTATATCGGCCGACACATTGGATTTATCCTCTCTTCTAGCGGCCGAATTAGGGGTGCAACAAACTGATATTTACTGATGATTCGACAATACAAACCTAGAATGCTGTCTGCTGATTCGACGACACATTGTCTGCTGATCTTTTTGTTTGTTTGAATAGCGTCTAAGGAGAGAAGAAGAGGAAAAGGGGAGCGAACAGAAGGGGAGGGAAAATTTTTTTTTTCCTTTAAAAATTTTTCAATGTTGTAAGAATTTGTTTAGTATAAAATGTAAGGGATTTTTACTCTTTGATTTCCTCACTTTCGTTTTCCTCTCATCTTATTTCGACATCCCGATAAGGCTAATGTCATAATTATATATTTTTCTTATTTTTCTACATTATTTTCTTCCATCAAAACATAATATTTGTCTTATGAAGTTTCTGTCATAGTTCTCTAAAAAGGAGTGCTCTAATAAGTTAAACTATTACACTTTATTTTCAATTTTTGAAAAAAATACGTTGATGAAAATACATTGTGTTATTAATATTTCAACGCATAAAGTATGTCAAATAAAGATGTTTGATAAGTACTCGTTGCGGCAATTTGAATTATCAGGGTATTTATTAATTGAAAAATTACCTTAAATAATAGAATATTTCGTTAATTTTCTTACAATAGTATCAAGTATTTAAACCAAAAAAAATAGTACCAAGTATTAATTAACTATAAATAATATCAACTTAGGGGTTCTTTTTCTAGAATAATACCAACTTCCAAATTTATTTGTAATGTAATCTCATATAGTTTGATTTTTAACATATTAGGTATAATTTAGGGAAATACTCTCCAAAGTTGGGATTATTTATGGTTAATCAAAAGTTGGTATAATTGTGGAGAAATAAGAAAAATATTATATTATTCGTACTAATTTTTCTATATATTATTAGGATTAAGATTTTAAAATTGTCGTAGTTGAAACTTGATGTCGTATGGGATTCAAGAACAAGTTGTTAGCCTTTACATTATTCTTCCTCATAAACTTGTCAACAACATTGAAAGCAAACCAAAGAAACATGATAATCCCTCCGTCTTTACGAGAATGCGCCCATTTTATTTTGGATGAAATTTAGTTAACAGTGGATGATAGAGATGAGTGGTTAAGATGGGGAGACAAAATAAATTAAGTAGGACAAACTAAAATAAAAAAAAGAGGTATAAATTAAGAGGGACAGAGAAAGTATATTTCTAAAACCGACTCTCACAATTATGTTTAAAAATAGAATTGATTTTGTATTTTAGTTTGTACGTAATGAATATGTCAATATCACTGGATGAGTGGACAAGTTACTTTTTGTTTTTTTTTTGTAATTATTGTTAATATTTTTGTAATTTTTTAGGTTTAGGACTACTTAGATTATAATTCAAATTGTTTGATTAAATATCATACTAAATTGAATTATATAACGTATAATATAAAAATATTACCTGAGTTGATTCAACACGTGGAATTATAAATTGTCAAATTTAATTCACTCATTGTGCTTGTCATTTCTTAATTGTAATGTCACATTTGTTAATTGTAATGTCAGAAAAAGCTTTTCTCACCTACACTTTTCTTTGTACACATTTTTTTGGTAGAGAATTTAACAAAAATAGGCAAGTACTAAATTAAAAAGATGTCGAGTTATGATTTGATCAACTACATTCTAATGCACTTATGATTAAAAGAAAAGATTCCAGTTTCATTTTTTATATTGAGTGGCTCATGTGAAAATTTACAGAAGAATCTTGTTCTGTCCCTTCTGAATTTTATTATGAATTTTTACTTAGTTTGTAATATTTGTTTTTCATTTCATTTATATATTTTAATTTTTTAACATCATCATACAATTAGTTTTCTTCGTTTATACCAAGGTGTTTTGACAATTAGTTTTTTTGTGGTTTTTTGATTGATTTTTGACTTTTAACTTTTTAACTGACAAAAAATGTTTGGTAAATATTATTTTAAGCCAAAACTAAAAATCTATTTATAATAACTTTTTTATTGACTTTTTGGCTTTCAGAATACTTTTTCCTCTAATAAACAATTAACAATTACCAAATAATTTTTACCAAATTTCTCCTTAAAAGTTAGCTTGAACAACTAAATTTATCCGCCAATACTTTTAACTGGTCAAACCAAACAATAACTCCAACTAAAATTCATTTGTTAATAATGACTCATTTGCACATTGTGGCAAATTTATAGGGATGGAAAAGTATGAAATTGACCATTCATTTTAATTTTGAGTATGATGTTTTATGAAGTACTAGGCAGTACTATTTGATTCATTATCTGTCCCATTTGGGTACGGAGTGCCTTTAATTGTAAGGGAATGTGGTTCATGGAATTTCCACTTTAATTTTGTGCTATACTTGTATTACTAGAGTTTAAAACTTACATGGAGGGGTGGAGATGAGACTCGTTTTTTTATTCGTGATATTTTTCTGCGCAATAAATCATTATTGAGTGTGAGTATTTTAAAACAGAGAAAGTACAATATTTACACTTAGCTTAATAGGGTAAAATTTTCATATCAATGCATGCTAACATGAATACATATTTAAATATTCTCAATCATGTAACTTTACTTTATAAATTCGCAAGGAGATCAAACCCTCATATACCCATTAGGCCACCGCCTACTCATCACTAACGCCAAATTTACATCAATTTCGCCTTAATTGAGTATCTTGCTTCATATGAATGAAAAAAAAATCATATGTTGATTTGTTGAATATTTTGTCCTTTTAATCTTAAGCTTCTTTTGAAAAAATTAAACATAATTGCGTCACATACCATTAAGGTTAATGACTTTGATATAATATAGTGATGATATATAAATTATCTCAAATATTAATAATTTGGCTTGTATTTTTATATAAGCACTTTTAAATCTTACATAATATGCAATAAATTGATCAAAAATATTAAACTTTAACCATAAAATTCAAAGTGCAAACATTATAAAGATATAGATAAGTTCCTACAATAAATTTTAAATCCTAAGTAAAAGTACTAAATGGGTATGTTTGAATTAGGGAAAGCTATATAAAATATTACCTAGCTTATGTTATTAATTTAAAAATATATAGTGATGTCATAAATAAAATTTTAATTAGTGCTTTACTAGAAAGGACAAGAACTAGATTGAGAGGGCAAATCAATGTGATTGTTGGCAATTGGCATGCTTAGTGTAACTTGACTATGGTCTATGGACACCATGCAATGCAATAACAATGGCTTATGATCTATCACCAAAAGGCATTTCCACTAGTGAACAAGATTTGCTTCATTTCCCATAGATTATACATATCTTATAGTAATTATCAAAGTCCTGATCATCATATTCAGTAAATTCCGTTTATAGACAGCCATTACCAAGGCCAAGTATGATAATTGAAATCAACTCATTTGGACCTTGTTGCATAAAATCCCATATGAAGACAAAGAAGTAACATAGGAAAATGTTATCATTTCTGATGTCTCACTAATTTGTTTTATTTTTATTTTACGAGGTTTTTATCATAATAAGTATAAGTACTTGTTTTAAATATAAATTATTAACAAAAGTACAAAATAATGAATAAATTGGTCGGAATCATATGATCCTTATATTAATAAAAGAACAAAATCATAAACAAACTGAAATTATGTTTCATGTGCTTGGAGTCTTTATATTGACAAATAATAATTAAAGTAATTTTTCTAAAAGAAAAGTAAATCTTATAAAAAAATGAAACAAAATATTAAGATCAAAAAGAGTATTATTTTTTTAGAAGTTCCTTGACTATGATAAAGATAAAGGTAACAATATTGGAAAAAAAAATGAGAGTAAATTAATCGACATATGACTTGTTTGATATGTATGTTTAGACTATAGAAATTAAAAAGTCACAAATGATATGTCGAGATTTGATCCTTGATTTTAGATTTATCAGTTAATTTATAACAAGTTGCTCTCATCAGCATGTTAAAAATTAGTTGATCAAATCAATTGACATAATCCATTACCATTACTCCAATTTGCCACTCAATAAGTCACAAATGATCATATGTCGAGATTTAATCCTTGATTTTAGGTTATGAGCTAATTTACAACAAGTTACTTTTATTAGCATATTAAAAATCAGTGATCAAATCAATTGACATAATCCATTACCATTACTCCAATTTGCCACTCAATAAGTCACAAATGATATGTCGAGATTTGATCCTTGATTTTAGGTTTTCAGCTAATTAATTTACAACAAGTTGCTCTCATTAGCGTATTAAAAATCAGTTGATCAAATCAATTGACATAATCCATTACCATTACTCCAATTTGTCACTCAAATTATTTAAGTACAGTTACTAGTTTCACTACAAAATATGTTGAATTTTGTGACACAATATTTTGACACTTCATCAAAGTGTCACTATTCTTAGAGTATTATCCTAATATTTCAATCTTAAATTATGACACCAACTCTAATCAAATTAATGATTTTAGAAAGGTCTATATAAGTTATAAATTACAAAGATTAATAACCTTAATATGCTATTTTCGTCAGAACCCCAAAATATATAGTGTTGGCCTACGGAATAGATGATATCCCGCCGACATGAACACTAATGCACAACAATATGATGAATTGGAGTATTGGTCCCCTAGGGTCACAAATCTAAACTATGGTGAATAATGCTTTAAAATGTCACCAAGCACTTACAATTTCTTTTATTTTTATTTTTATTTATTTATTTTTTGAATTTGTTTTATAACAATTTAGATTATAAAGATAATAAACAATTGAAGCAAGCAATTACAATGCTTAATGATAATTTACTTTGCATATCAAAGATTAGTCTTTAATTAAGTATGACGATTTTATATATGGACGTAAATCATGATCTTTTGCTTATTAGTTTGTGCGTTTCAATTATTGATTATTAATTATGAAAAAATTGTCTAGAATAATTCAATGTTTTCATAACTTTTTTATGATAATTCCAACTATTGATTAACAATGAATAATCCCAATTTTATGGGATATATTTATCTAGAGTAAACTTAAGTATCCGAATAACGTAACCAACCTGCTATAGTAGGTAATTTACCAAAAAGTAAACTAAAAATTAATATAAAGTTGGCGAAAAATTTTAAAAATTTACATTCATTCTTTTAACATTTTTTGACATTTATTTTAATTTATCTTTTTTTAAAAAATAAAACTTGCTATAGCAGGTCATCCGGTTAACCGAGTTTGCTCTAGGCAAATACCCCATAAAGTTGGGATTATTCATACATGGTTAATCAATAGGTGAAATTATTATAAGAAAATCAGGATAACTGGTTAAGTGTAAAAATTTGAAGTATATTGTTAAAAAGAAATTGCAACTTCTAAACAAGTGTCTCAAAGATATAAGGTAGAGGCAATTTGTTTGTTTTAATCTTGATTACCAACAAATTAGTTGCACGAGACATCCTTAAACATACTTAAACAACTAATTATTAAATTATTTGCAAGTAGAAACTTAATTAATTATTGTGTGGGTCATCATTCTATGATTGTGCCACTATTGCTTTACTTATTTATTTTATCTCGAGCTAGGGATTTTTTGGCCGCACTCTTCTTTATGGGTATGAGTTGTCGTTGTCCTTCCCTTCCCAGACCCTGTCCATAATTTTCTATGAGCGGTATACACCGGGGATGATGATGATGATGATGAATATAGTTTTTTTTTCATTTAGATTTTAGATTAATAATAATTAATTTAAGTTGTAATTTGATTATTTTTTTATCATATTTGATTAACTGAATTAATCTATATAGTTCGAAATAATCTTAATATACATAAATTTAGAAATAAAGAACAAGCTCATAATTGTTTATCCAATAATATCATATGTTCTTTAGCTTTATGCATACATATTAAGAAAAATATAATAAGTTTTTGCAAGGTTATCAAACTTGAACAAATTATATTCAATGTTTAATTTATTTATATATTTAAAATCATTTTTATAAAAAGTAACTTTGTTATAAAAAAAAAACATATTGTTAAATCATATAGATTTTATAATTCACATAAGAACAAGAATAAATAAGAACTGTTTAAATTCGTCTTAAAATTTTATTTTAGAATAGTATTTTATTTTGACTGCTTACAAAGGAAAAAATTAAATTACACAAACTACATATGAGTTTGGTATATATTAACCTTTTACTAATTTTTTGAAATATATGCTAGTTAGAAAAATCAATTAAAACAATAATCGTAACTAAGTTATCCTTTGTAATCGTGTATTCAAAGGTAAAGGTAAAAAATCTTTCCGTTATCCCGCACAAGGCAGGGTTTGAGTGGGGGTTTTCTTTTTCTTGAAAGATGCGGACAAATCATACCCGTACCTCCAAGGAGGAAATAATAAACAGATATGCGCGCAGTCAAGAACACCCCAGTTGATACCTGCACCTAATAGGGGTCGAACCCCAAACCTTCTGCTCCACATGCAGATTCTCTATCCATTGAGCCACTAGCGCTTTTGGTTATGAATTGTAAATATCAAAACACATAATATTTAGTTGTTCTAATCATGTTTAGGGAGGAGATTAGGATGGTTAAAAGTGGTAGTGGGGAGCTAATTGTGATCATTAGTGGCACATATATAATAATTAGTCCCTATCAAACACATAGGTTAGGATAGTTAATTTAAGTCATAATTAATGCTATCAAGAAGAAATTTTAAATGATTAATTAGTGGAAGATGCTTAATTACAATTAAGTGGTTTTGAGTTTGACTCATAATAATATGTCCTTCATGTGAAGGGGGACCCACAATGATCATAGGAGAAACCAAGGGGCTTGTAATTGATCTTAGGGATATAAAATAAATGCTTTAATTAATTAATATACTTTTCACTAATTAAAAACCACTCGTGCAACAAGAGAAAAAGAATATGTAGGTATTTAGAAGGGGAAGTCATGATCATGCTTAGTAATTAGATTAGATTAGTAATTAATTAATTATTTATTTATTTATTTAATCATCATTTAAGATCTTAGGATAATCTTTTATATCAATGGTGGGTGTTTAAATAGTACCATGTGCATGACGTTAATACTCTCTTAGTTAAGATTGAAGGCCCATCAATGTTATCAACCGACAGCAGGCCAGGCTGTCGGTTAACAAGGGCAAAGAGGGTTACGACCCAGGGTATCGTATCCCAGAAAACTTATTTGTATATATATATATAAGTCATATTAATTTCAATTAAATTTATATATAACTTACTTTTTGACTAAGTAATATGAGGGTTACGACCCAGGAGTATAACTTATGTATTTTTCATATATATATAAGTCATGATCATCATATAGTGTTTTTGGCTAACTTATTTTTATCTATATGCGTACAATTGTAATGTTTTGTTTCATAATCAATTATGCTTTTAGAAATTATAATCAGATCAATTTGAAAAGGAATGAAAGACAACAAACAATAACGATAGAAACTATTATATAAAGTTAATTAATTTTTTATAAAGATATGATAAAAATAATATTTGTAATATTTGAGATAAAATCTCATCCACATTTGAGGAAAACAGCAAGCCTAGGCTAGAATATGAGTGAGTGGTAACAATCTTACCAATTCTCCACTTTGTGACAAACAAATTAAATTATTCTCTAATGGAACAAACATAATGAACTAGCCTATTTTAGCTTTGAAATTATAATTTTAAATAGAGTACGTGTTGTTAAAAAACAACTCAATCAAAAGCTTAAGCTGATAGTTGAGGCCCTAAGATATGTTATACACTCTAACACGCCTTTTTATACGAGAGCCCATTGGGCTAGAAGTGTGGATGTGTATAGACGCTGAATATTCCACTTTAATGAGGGTGGTAGAAATTCGAATCCGTGATCTCTTGTCACGTTGGTTTCTGATATCATATCAAAGAGCTAATTCAACCAAAAATTTAAGCTGATGGTTGACTCTAGGGATGGCAATGGATCTTGGACCCGACCCGGATCCGTGGATCCGGATCCGTTTTTGCGGGTCTGGGTCTTAAAATTGTAGACCCGTTGGATCCGGGTCGGGTCTGGATCCTTTTGAAATTGACGGATCTGGATCCGGGTCTCAATCAAATACCCGGACCCGGACCCGTGGATCTTTGAGACCCGTTTTTTATTTTGATCACCCTACAAACACCATTCAAGATGAGTCTCTTCAATAATATGTCCAATTTTAATATACTGTAATTCTTTTTATTTTGCTGCTTTGATTATTTCTTTTGATTAGAATAAACTAATTATCATTAAATTCATTAAACATTATAATGCATATATGAAAATGAAGGAGCAATAAATTCATTATTAGTGTTGTGGATATTCTGGCTGCAATTGTTTTAGCTGATTGTTGGAGCTATCAAGTGAATGTTTTTTGCTTTATCTTTTTTGAGCTAACATGTAATTTTGATGATAGATAATATCATTAGTCAATCAATATATATAATTCAATCGCAATCTCAATACGATTCAAAATTTAATAAAGCACGCAAAAATAAGCCGGATCCGTTTTGGACCCGTATCCGATACTGGATCCGCAGTATCCATGGATCCGGGTCTGGGTCCTCAAAATTTAGACCCGCGGATCCGGATCCGGATCTGGGTCTTACTTGTGAAAACGGATCTGGATCCGGGTCCATGTAGACCCGGTCCAGATCCGACCCGTTGCCATCCCTAGTTGACTCCTAGAATATAATTAATATTTCAGTTAGGTGGTACTAAAAAATTTTACAATTAAGCCTAACACATTTGCACCTAATTATGGTCAAAACCAACCTTTAAAATATTTTTTAATTCTTTTCATCTTGATATGGTTATTGTAAATTCATTGAACAAATTGTACTATTGGATACCTACCTTCCTACCATCTTGTCGTCCTTAACATACTTCCTCCGTTCTTATTTACTTGCTACTATTGTATGGGCACAAAAATTAAGAAGTTACTGTGCAATGCTGACAGGGCCGGCTCAATAGGGGGAGCACCATGAGCTATTGCTCAGGGCCCCGATTTATAGAGGGCCTCATATTTATTTCCATAATATATTAGTTAGAGTAATATATATACCAAGTATTCAAGAGGATTGAAAATAGAAAAACTAACAATTACAATTGATTTAACGGGATGATGATGATTATTATTATTCCTTATTGACTGACGAAATATTAAAAATAAAGCAATGAATATTAGAAAGAGATACTGGTTCATATAATGATAAAATTTAGAAATATTTTAATATATTATTAAACAAATTTACAAATACTAGAATGTAATAGAACATAATTTTAGTTTTTAGGGGCCCATAATTTATACTTTGCTCAGGGCCTTTGAAATGTCGGAAACGGCTCTGAATGCTGAGTAATAGGTGGAAAGTTGATTTTTTGGAATTTTCTAATATTATTTGTTGAAAAATGAAAAAGAAAAATAGGAGTAATTAGATACAGAGTAGGATAAAAAAAGGAGTATGTATAACTTTAAATGATTGGTTTTTTACTAAAAAGAAAATGTAGCAAGTAATATGAAATTTCCCAAAATGAAAAATGTAGCAAGTATTATGGAACGGAGCTAGGAAGTATTACATATTGTTATTGAATTATATCGAAAAGGGTGCTTAATATAAAAAGAATAAAAAAAAATTATATTTTGAATTTTAATAAAATTGAACAATCAACGAATATTATTTATTAAAATCAGCTTAAATTGTTAGGGTAACTATATTAGGAAATGGAATCATGCATCTTTCTATGATATATTAACCCTTCATATGCATAATTAATGACCAAGAAGGTTGATATATCGTAAGTATTAACTATCAGTTTAAGATTTTAGTTGGGTTAATTTCTTAGTATGATATTAAATTTTGAGTTACTGGTTCAAATTTTATCAACCCATCATTAATTTATGTGGAATATTTACACCAAATATGAAAAGTGCGTATTTGTATTCATAATTCTAACTAATTGTCACTATAGTTTACAGTGACATTTGTGAGAAATGTCACTAGATTCTATGTCGCTAAAAGCTTTAGTAGACTTTTTAATATGCTGCTAAAAGATCTAATAAATGTCACTAGCTAAATCCTCTATATACACTATAATAAATTTGAAATAGCGACATTAAATAAAATATCGCTAAATATATCCCACTAAAAGCCAAATTATGTTGTAGTGCACCCAAACCATACGTTGTGCGGGATACTGAAAGAGTCCTTTTACCTTTTAAATAATTTCATTTATATTTTGATCGATATTCATTTTTATTAAATATTATTGCAAAGGATAATGAATTTGATTCTATTCACCCAATTAAAATATTTAGTGTTATATAGGAAGAAAACATGTAATATATTTACAATTCTACCGTGATAGAGTATATAACATCGGACTACAAAATCTTTTCTCAAATAATGGGTATTATTAGAGGTGTTCATTCGGGTCATCGGGTTGATTTCGGGTTAGGTGTTTCGGGTCGGTTCAAAGTTGGGTTTTGTGTTCATATTGGTTTTTACATAATTATAGATCCATTTTTAAGTCGGGCCAAATCGGATTCAGTTATAAAGTCGGGTGTCTGTCAGGTTATCGTGTCTGTTTTAAACACCTCTAGGTATTATGTTGAATATTTAATCACTTCACTATCGTTACTTTATAGTTGATCACTTCCAAGCTTTCAACGAACAAAATATCTTATAATCCAAGTGCTATGTATATGATTAAATAGATTAACCAAAGCATTATATTAAAATTGGGATTTGGGAATGTAGCTAAACCATGATTATCAGCGATAATTACGCCTGCCCATGGTTTATAACTTTTAAGTGGAAAATATTATCTTTCTTCTAGCCCTCTCGACCCTTCAGTCTACCCTGTAATCTCAAAAATATTACGTTTTTTTAGCTTTACTCGATTATTATTATTATCATTGGTATTAATTAGAATAAGATAAATAACTCAAAATTGGGACGAGAATCGAAACTTGTTTCAATCGGAGTATAGATCATTTTTTACAGGAGGAAACTGGGTTTAATTCGTATATTCTCAACTTGTCTTCCCCTTCGTTCCAGATTTCCTATACCCACATAATTTTTTTTTAAAAAAGCTACAAATTAAAGTAAGGGCAATTCCAATGGACAAGTATAGATTGGACCGTACTACACCCATAGATTCATGTGTACGTGTTAGAATGTTAAACCAACTGGATTATCATTTTTCTATGTCAGTATACGATTTTGACAATTCAAATTAAGTTAAATGTGGATTTATTTCTCAATTCAAAATAATTATTTATATATATTTTATTTATTTATTTGTCTTGATAGCTTGAGTAGTATACATATATTACATAATTATCCCCGCATAAAGAATGGAGATGACATTAGTAACAGAAAAGAATAATAACCATTTTTATTTGACGGGTATAGTTTTTTTAGTATTACATATTACCATCTACAAAACTTATAGTGCAAAAAAGCACCAAAAAAATTAAAAACACCCAACCAAAAAAAATAAAATTGAAAAAATTCAAATGAAAATTATAAAGTATTTTCTATGTTCATCTATGTTAAGGGCTCTAAGCAAACTTGTACACCATGCTTAGGCTTAATTGTAAGGACTACCACGGGAGAATGACGATAATTATCGGAGATTGTGAACTTAAACTTTGTAACCAACATGGCTAATATAATCTTAGCTTCCAAAATCGCGAAAGTTTGGCCTATACAATTTCTCGGACCAGCACCAAAAGGAATGAATCGACTTGAAATGAAGGATGATTTTGAAGCAAATCGTTCTGGGTTAAACTCGTTTGCATCTTTACCCCATAGTTCTTTGTCGTGATGAATGGCCAAGACTGGAATCCATATTGATAATCCTTTGGGTATGAGAAGATCACCTAGCTTGATGTCTTCGAAGGCCATCCTAGGTAGAAGTGTGGCGGGTGGGTATAATCTTAGTGATTCGTTTATTATCATGCTCAACTGCAACAGCAAAATAACACGTATGTTAGAGCTCTTGTGAAATAATGATTTGATTCAATATCTAAAAGAATGGTCTTGACTAGGTTTAAAATCTGGTTGAACCCATTTCAAACTCGGTTCTAATTTAAGAAGGATTTTTCATTTTTAGTGACATATTGAATCTAAAGTGAGTCTGAATTTTATTAAAATAAAATAATTGCATTTTAGCATGAGTCTGGTGTTTTAAAATCAAACTTGGCCCATAAACCCAAAATCAACCCATAAAATCATTTTGGACATATTTTTCACCCAAATCCTACACATTGACTCATTTAAAATCATTTAGACCCCCAAATCGTCAAAAGTGATAGGCTGATAATAGTTATGACAAAAGAACCCATATATGAGTTTGCATTCGGATCTTAAATCTTTAAACACTATGAAACTTAAAAGTCAGAAAATCAGAAAATGCTAAAATCAAATGGGTCTAAATTGAGATGAAATAGATTCAAATTCAATCTATAATCACCCATACTTTAAACAATGTTATAAACACATCATTACCCAATTAACCATAAATATTCATTCTGTACGTCTTTTTTAATTTGTTACACTTTTTATTTTAATTTGCGTTTGTAACTAATTTAAACGGACCGATCGTGAATTTAATGCATAGACATAAACCCAATATTTTCGGCAAATTGGTAATTGTAGGGGAATGCAAGTCTTGGTAGATTATACTCCACATGTTTAAAATAAAATGTAATGTAAAAAAATCTAAGAAAATTTTTGAAGTTTTGAAGAGACAATTTCTGACATTGATTCTTGGAAGACAAGTACATGATTAATAATGTGCAAAACCAATGACCTTAAGTTTCAGTGTACTTAGCCGCCCCATTTTTTTCTCTCTTCCCTCTCTAAAAACTCTAATATCTATAGTTAGTTTGGGGCTATCATCAATCTTTAAAGATTGATGGTAAGCCCCTAATTTCTCCCTTTAAGTTTTTTTATTATGATTAGAATAAATTTTTGTCCTCTTCTTGTAAGATTGTTGTTCTACCCATTCATTGGGTTGATTCTACCCATATATTGGGTTTTGAAGTCTCTCCTTGTGAGAGTTTGGAGTTCTGAATTTTGGTCATTATTTGATTTATTGGTAGAGATTAATGCGATGATGCAGCAGACACCAAAATTGCAATTATCATCCACTACATCAAATTCAATTCTATCTCAAGACTACACCAGATCGAAAGACCCCCTCGTAGAAGGCTGTATCAAACAGCGATATGGAAGAGGATATTCAAAATTGTCAGATCTCATACACAACGATCGTAGTTTTGTTATTTTTGAATTATATTTGGTTTTAGTTGCTATGTACTTGCTAATTTTTATCTCTGATGTAGATGTCGTATGACTCTTTATTAATGAATCAGGTATTATTCCAAAAAAAAAAAAAAAGTTTCAGTGTACTTCTACAACCTAGTGAAAGTTTCACTTACCTAAGTAGTCAACTCTTAGGCTTAGCCGCCAAAATAGAGATAAAGACAAATCATCATCATTATCAGCGTGTCTAGTATATCTCGCTCATATAGAAATTATGGACAGGGTCTGGAGAGGGAAGATAGACGGCAACTCATACCCATATAGGAGAGTACGATCAAAGATTCTCTCGGCTCAAAAAGGTCTTCAATTTATATTAATTATGTGAATATTATGTGTATAATTAGGTTAAATTTATTCTATTCAATTTATATATGAATCAATCCGAAATAACTTTCATAGCTAATGTTATAACTTTCAGTTGGTTTTTTGATATGATATCAGAAACAAACATAACAAGAGGTTCTATGTTCGAGTCTTATTCACCTATCATTTCAAGTGGTACATTTAAAGTTACGTATGAAAAGGTATGTGCTATATTTACTATACTTAATTACTTGCATTGCCCAAAGAAACTATACATAAAGAAAGTAATAGAATATATAACATATCATGGAGCAACTACGAGTAAACTAAGGTTTTAATTTTATGGTTCCCATACATTAATTTGATTCACCTTTATTTATTTATGTTTTTTAGCTAGTCTATTAAAATATAAGGAATAATTCAACTTTGTGAAGTGGAAACCAGTTAACTAATAATCAATTTTTAATTGGTGTTATTTTTTAAAGTCAATTTCATATGAGCTTTCATCCTTGTCGATTTGACCGAAATTTTTTACAAGAAAATGCTAATTTTGGCCAACCAAGGTTAGGCTTTGGGGATGGATCTAAAAAGTAAGATGGAATATATACATTTATTATTATTATATTAGAAAACAAAAATCTTAGGTCTTTTGGTTGTTTTATGTTATTATTTTCTTTATCACATTAATATATATATATATATATATAATATATATATATATATATATATATATATATATATATATATATATATATATATATATATATATATATATATATATATATAGATATATATATATATATATATATATATATATATATATATATATATATATATATAACTTATTAAATAATTAAAATTTGTATCATTACTTACTCGATTATATATTTATTTATAAATTAATTAATCATATTTTAATTTAAATGATTTAAAAAAATCTCACCACAAATTATGATACTCCATTTATGATGTATATTTAAATTTATATTCTAAATGAGTTTTGATATCTATTTATCTTAAATAGTTATAATTTAATGTTATCTGGAAAAATCACAGCCTTAATTGACATTAAATGAAACGTTATTAAGGTGAAATCATCTCTAGTAGACTGACTTATATATAATATTTCTCCAATTCTTTTTAAATGTCCACTTTCCTTTTTTGGTAAATTCAATCTATTTATCCACTTTCCTTCTTTGGCATAGATTTTTACCTAAATATCCTATGTTCACTCAAGTAAATACCATAATACCCCCACTTACATTACTTAAAATACGCCAACTACCACCTTTACAATTATTATAATCACTTAATAGTTAATATACCCCAACTACCATACTCTTAAAATCCGTGCCCAATCAAAATGGACACTTAAAAACAATTGGAGGGAGTACGTTAAAGTGATCGGTTATAATTTTACAGTAATCAATCAGCAAAATGAATTAATTAAAGTGATAAATAAATAAATTTTGCTTTTAATTAATTAATATAATTAGGAAATAATTACTTACCAAACGAAGTTTAGGTAGGTGATCAACAGAAGGAGTAGCACCATTACAAACTTGTGCAATTTCATCTCTTAATTTTTGTTGCCATTCTTGATTACTTGCTAATAACATCACAGTCCAAGTTAATAATAAGGCTGTAGTTTCATGTCCAGCAAAAAAAAATGTTTTGCATTCATCCATAATTAATTGTAAATTTAAATTAAATCCATTTCTGGTCGTCTTCTTTTGTAACTCGTTCATTAAAATCCCTAATAAGTCGTTACCATATGAATCGCTTCTACCCATTTCAAAACATGCTTTTCTACTCTCGATTATTTCCATTAATAGTCCTTCGACTTCAGTCTTTAATGATTTTATATCTTTGTTGTATTTGCTCGGGAAAAACCTGCGAATTTATTTAATTTGATTAGTTTAAAATTATAATGATAATATTCCATAAAAAAAAAAATGCAAATTAGATTCTAGTCATAGTTGATGCAAAGTTGCTATACTAAAAAGTGATGGAAAAGACTATACATGGTATAGCCTAAAATGAGAAACACACCAAAAGGGAATCAAATAAAGTGTGATATTAATAAGAAAAATTATCAAGACCTCTAATTGGAAAGAGGTAGGTTTATAGCTTTTTAAATAATTATGATAGTTTATTAAGCGATAATCGAATCTTGTCTTAATTGAAGAACAAATATCGTTCTTTACAACAGATTTTAAGTTCAATTGTCACTTAATCTTCCCTGTTATTGATAATACAATAAAATAAAAAATTAAATTAAATTATAGTTTCTAATAGCCCATAACATAGAATTAGAATAAGAATTAGAAGTTTTACAAAAGAAAACCATAGCTTTCTAATCATTAGAAAATCACTATATTTTTTTCAAAAAAGTATGAGAGACTTAATGAAAAAGGGGCCTTATAAATAAATATTGATAAAAAAATTAATAAATAAATTTTTTAATATTATATATATTCAAGTGTACTTACTATAGTTTTTACAGGACGGGATACACTGAGTATATATTCAAGTGTTATATATTTATTTTTATGATGACCCACAGACCTTCTTCAATTCTCATCCATACATATTTATTATTTTTCATAAAATATCTTTTTATCATTTTTCATTGGTTACTTCACATATTATTAATCCTTCATATTGTTTTTAGAATTCACAATTTTCTTTAAATAAACCAAAAAATAGTTTAAAATTGACAAAATTTGTGTATTATTTGACATTAGTTTATATATATTTGCCTTTAGAGTACCTTAACTCGAAAACGGAAATGACATGTTAGTTAGAAAGTTAAAATTAGAGGTGTTCATTCGGGTCATCGGGTTGGTTTCGGATCGGTTCAAAATTGGGTTTTATGTTCACATTGGTTTTTACATAATTGTAGATCCATTTTTAAGTCGGGTCAAATCGGGTTTAGTTATAAAGTCGGCTGTCAATCGGGTCATCGAGTCTATTTTGAACATTTCTAGTCAAAATAAACTTAAAAATAGCTTAAAATCAACCAAATTCGTGTATTATGTGACACTGGCCGGTCTATCATCTATATATGTTCGCCGTCAGAGTACGAAAATCTCGAAAACGGGGATGACGTATAATAAAGTGAAACTTACCGGCTACCGGGTAAGCAGAGATGCCTACTAGCTTGAGCACAACATCTCTGCAAAAGATTAAGAAGATTAAAAATTTTTCGTCCTTTCTCAAAATTATTCCCAAATTCAATCCTTGAAATTATATCTGCAGTAAGATTAGTCATTAATTCCCCAATTTCCACCTCTTTTTTACCCGATTCCAACATGTTTTCTACCAATTGGAGCATGTTTTTAGTGCAATCCACCACATATCCTGCATAACTCTGCATCAAAAAATTAATAAATCAAACCATGTTTTATCATTTTTTGATTTATAAACTAAAACCAAGATAAGGTAATAATGGGGTATCATCATAAAGCACCCAATAACACTATATAGTTTTAAACTTTATTATTATATACAACTCATCATCATCATCATCTCGAGTGATCGCACATCGAATAATTAGAGACAGGTTCACTAACATATAAGTTTGATGGTGTACATTAAACCCTCATGATCACAAATTTATTTTGGTATCAGAGCCGACATCTTTCGTCTTATAAGGATATGATATCATCCCTTCTAAGTTTGATTATGACCTTTATGAGCGTGATATACTAGGTTGGTGATGATTATATCCAGTATATATATTCTACTCATGGAAACTTTTATTTATATCGATTTGTCAGACTAGACAATAAATTTGGTAATTATTTTGAATTTAAACAGTTACCAATTTTATCATAGTATATGTGGAGCAGAAAATTTGGGGTTCGACCCCTATTGGGCGCAGATATCAATTGGGAGCTTTCTTGACCGTGCGCATCTCTTTGTACTCCCTATTTGGGAAAACGGGTATGATTATTCCGCATCTTTTAGGAAAAACAAAACCACCCACCCGGACCCTACCTTAAGCGGGATACTGGAAGTGTCATATTGGTTAGAAAAAGCATATTTATATATACCTTAAGCTTATCACTCATAAAAGCAGGGGAAACAATGTGTCTTTGGTGGTACCAAGCGTCCCCATTGGCCATAAGTAAACCACTTCCTATAAAATTTTTTGAACCTTGTTGTTGAAGCCATGATTTTCCTGATAAAGGGTTGTATTTTGTTAATAATTCTTTGATCATATCTGGGTCTGTTAAGCACATCCTAGGCTCAAAACCATTCCAATATATGAACCTTTTTCCTGCACAAATAAAATATATTTTTATTTAATATCAAACTCTATATTTGTTACAGCATATAACATATCATGAAGCGTCAACATGGTATCAGAATCCAGCCTTTTGGGCAGAAGTGTGAATACAGCACATACCCTCTGATACCATATTAAGAAACCAACTAAGCCAAAAATTTACCGTATTTTTGAGACCAAAGAAGGTAATGTGGGAGGAGACGGGATACGATGTCGTGCGAGATGGACGGCATATCGGAGGACGTCGAGGATGACACAAGTGAGGCCATATCTAGGATGTTACCAACAAGAGGGCTTGGTTTAGGGCCAAAAACCCCTTGTTTTTCCATTATTTTCTTTATATTTCCTAGGACTTAGCCAATAAAATGATATTGTTTCATAGGCTACTCTAATGAACAAGGTTAAAAATGCTAATAATAAAAGTTGTAAATATTAATGCCATTTTTTTTTTTGTTGTTTTGAAGTTTTGTTGGGGGAAGGGAGAAGTAGAGATGTGAATGTCAACACTAAACTAAATGTCTATATATATAGAACTCACATTAGGCATGTGTGGGGTTCTTCTCAAAAAAGGAAAATTATAAAGGTAAAAAATAACATCAAAAGAAAAAAGGAAATATATAATTATCAACTTTTTAAGGAAATATATCAGGGTCGTCCCGTTTATTTTTGGGCCCTAGAGTAAAAGATAAAAAAGACCCTAAAAACTTAGTAAGGCGTAACGGCTAATATAATACAC